>JAJMKT010000412.1:0-20324 GCA_030563985.1 Geotrichum restrictum
GGTGCTTTTTCTAGCATAATTTTTAAATGGGACGGGCCGAGGGTGAAACCTTATATTTCATTACTTACGTATGGTCATGAATTTTCACAAAAAACGAGTATTGATATAGTCAATTGCAAAGTAGAGTAGAGAGGAATGAGTATATGAAAACTAAATACAAAGTAGGTTGGCTGCTGGTATTGCACACCTTTTTACGGTGAACTGGTTGTAAAAGCAAGTAATTTCTTCAAGTTTGGAAAGCCATTGGTGGTGAATCATTCATAGTCGTTCTTGACGATGGAAATAGGCCTGTAACCAGTTTCTCTTATATTATCAGCACATGTAGTATGTAGATGAGTGGTTTTGAGCTCAAGTTGCTATATTTCAGTGAACCAGTTAATCATCTAGTCCGCATGCTTTTGCTGGTAGTTTGTTCATAGTCTGCTGTAATTTGGACGGTCTTACTGGTCATATATGCTTTTACTGGCTGTTTAATCTTTCTTCGAGTCAAAATGAAATAACTCCAGCGTTAACTCGTTTAATCTCAAACAGCCCAGCCAGTAGACAAACCAATACATTAGATACACAATGATTGGCGGCATCGAGGGGTCTCAGGTTTAAACGCATTCATTTCATGTCATTTTGACGGTATTTGTATAAGGCAACAAGATACAGGCGTAGGTATGGGCGTGAAAAGAAAATGGGCATGAGGCGGGCTTAAGGTCTTGTTAGTAAAGAAAGAATAGCTGAAGGCAGAGAGCATACCATTTGAACAGCCATAGAGAATGACGACAGAAGAGCAAGATAACGTTTAGACGGGTTGAGCAAGAAAGTAACCGGAAAGAGTTTGACTGTAACCTTCTCATGTATACTCTCCAGGGTGCTGTTGATGTCGCCGGCTTTCCATCAAGTAACTACGGGACAATAACTGCCTCATCGAGGCTTCTGAAAGAATCAACAAGGATAACAGCTGGAGAAGTAATCAGGAGCACCAGCAAATCAAACAGGCTCTGACGGCTTAAAAAATACATTTACTTTGGCAGATAGCTGTCATGCTTAGGTTTGTTGTACTTCTTGATCAAAGTCTGGGTGTGAGTAGTGTCTTGAATGAAGAAATATGGGAAATAACTGGCGCCATTAAAAATGGTATCATAAAAGGAAGCGTGTTATGAAAAAAACTCATCAAAAAGCGTTGAGTTCTGGCTGACCTTATACCCTCAAACGTTCCAGCTTTGAAGACTAACTAGAAAGTAATCACAGAAATTCAACACTTTCATCATACCTGTCTTATATCACATATTACCTTGAGATGAGAAGGTCAATATAAGTCTCGCTCATTGAGGCCTTTGGAAACTAGCCGCCACTTTTTCAAGCTTTTTCAAGTATCCACTCCATTGTACCTTCTTTTTTTAAGAACGTGACTATGAAATAAATTAATTTATAGTACAATATATTAATATCGATGGTGTTCAATCACTCACCTTCACGGTATACTACATGAGTTCAAGCTAACAGCTATAGTCTGTAGGCAATAGTCTATTTTGCTTCTTGGTCTTTTCAAGCTTTTTTAATGCCGTGAGCTCTTTCAGGCTGTTTACTGGACTAATAATGTCGGGGAAGTTATTCTCTATTCAGGCTTGTCGTAGCCATTCCTAGATACTTTCAGCACCTGCTTGAATAGCTTGGCTGGCTGATTTTGAGAGTTTATGGCGTTCTTTGCTTTAGAGACAAAAATGTGTAGGTCGAGATAGTAAGTGTAAATATGACAGCACCCTGGTTTCTCTGGTCATACGCGTATTACCTGAAAGTATTAGATGCCCCCTTCTATTTCTTTAGCCGTGAGCCCGATATCAGATTCATGATGCAAAGATAGATTTGAAGTAGAGTCGAAGCTTCTGAGTAATCATAACAAACCAGGTTCCTTGGCTTGGCTAAAGTGAACTTCCTCCATAGTCTATTCCGCGTTCGACTAGTACCAATGACAAAGTTGTTCGAGATTGAGATGACAAGTTCTGAAGGCCTGAAGGCCATATTAAAAGTGTTACCCATGTGTTGGCATAGTTCTGGAGATAAGAGCTTTGGATCATTATAGGATGAGTCGTATCTCGATTGTTGTATGCTTCACACAAGGCATCATAGCTCATAGCTAGAGAAGTACATCAAAACGAGCTGGGAAAAGCGTATATACAGAAGAGTCTTTATTAATCATTACAATTAAGAGGGAAACCCAGGTAGAATCAAAGTAGCAGAGGAGAGACAAAAAAATCCAACAACCCTCGATTGATGGTGAATTTCGACTCTTTATGTAGTTGGCCATGTAGAACAATAAATCAGAGTGCTAGAGCTGAATTGTAGAACCTTAATGTAGTTTGCAATCACCGCAATAGAACAATTCTACCCAAAATAATATTTACGTTTAAATATGTCCGGGAACATGCATAGTGGACCCATCCGGCTTAGAAATGAATAATGCTGCACCACTGTTCTACACCATTAACTAGACCTAGACCACAGCTGTATTTAATATTTTTCGGTAAATCCCATAAAAATGCAAAAAAATTCCACACTCTTCCAAACTGCAAAGCCGGGGCCCAAATGCTAGCCAAGGATAGTCTATTCAAACAGCTGTAAAACCTACATGCCGTCTAGTTTTGAGACTCTTGACTTAATGCACTTCTCTAATATGGGGTGACCCGGGCGAGCATTCCATTTACAAGCAAATACAGGATATCCCCACCAATTACGGTAATATACAAATTACACATGCAGATAACTCCGGGCCGTCAACCGATCGAAACATATATACGCGGGTACCTACACCTGAAAGCTGTACGGGTAGTTACACAAAACGGTGAATTTCCGTATGATGTTAGTCTTATATGTGGACCCATAGATTAGAGTCATTAGTCTACATGCCAACAAAGCATTTCAGACAAGCTATCGCATTGCAAGCTAACAAACATTGCGAGCGAAAAGGAATTTCGAGATGCATTCACTAAGGCTCTCGCGGCTGAATACTGTATGGTAGACTAGTTCTGTAGACTAGCCTAGTTCAAATATGTCAAGGATTCAAATGTTTAAGCCAAGTCGGTTATATTTTTTTTTTTTTTTTGGTCTCTCTGACTCTGACAAAATTAATCTTAAGGCTATTAACGTTACTATATTTGCTTTCTTTCTCGTGGATCTTCAGACTTAGCCCATCCACGGCGCCTAGCTAGAGCGCTCTACAGGTACGGATTATAATATGAGTTGCAATTTTATGAAACGAAGAGATGTACGTACTACGTTGGGGCTTGAGAGTAGACTAGATCTAGTTATCGTTTAGACTATAAACGAGTCCACGCGTTGAAACTAGTCTACGCGTAGTTGTGAAAGGTTTTCAACGTGTTTTTAAAGTGTTTTTAAAAGCTTTTTTTGCTGATCATTCTCTAGTAAAGGCGATATCTATGTGTTCGCTTCCAGCGTTCCCGTTCTTCTGCGAGGTTATATAACTGTATTAGGTTAAGTACCCGAACTTTAACTTTAGGTTCACGGTGCCTGAGCTACCTACTGTTCTAGATCTAGTTTTGGTTCTAGCTCATGTTCTAGTTTTTTCTAGTTCTATTTCTAGCACGATTTCTAGCACAATTTCTAGTTCCATTCCTAGTTTTATTCCCAGTTTCATTTCTAGTTCCAGTTCCAGTAGTTCCACATCCAGCTATCCTGTCACCCTGTTTAGTCTACATTATATGCTGTTCTACTTTACTATTGGGACCGTACAGGGATCCGACCACGATTCATACCCGGGTGGCTGCAAATCTTGATGTGCAGCTTGCTGTAGGGCTCCCGTGTACGATGAATCGTTTTAATTGATTGATTGATTGACTGGTTGAGGGATTGGGAAAGCTTAAGTATTATTTCTTTCGTCTCAAGGCGGGCCATGTATATCATTTCTTTTAGACAAAAACTTCCCCCGTTTAGAAGAGAAATTCTCCTGGATATGTCTTCACTTCAAATATCTCTTGTGGACAACGGTCGGCAATGTTTCTAGCATTTTTTTGTTTAGTTTACAGTTATAACAGAAGTACAGTACGTACATGAAGTTAGAACATAGGCCAGTCTACAAAAAAAACTTGAACTCTTATACTTTCTACATTTTTATGGAGGGTTTTATTTTTAACAGGAACCCAAGAATTTATACGTTGGAAATTTTTGCATCCTTTTTTATGTGTCCTCTTTTTCCATCACCACTTTGATAACTAGTACTTCTCACAAAAACAATTTCGTTCTTTGAATGACTGACAGGCTCATGGTTTACCAAGTGCAGTACATGGTTTTTTTACTACTTTAATACTTTAGGTTTCGGATCTCTAAGCTTTTCAGTCACTATCTAGCAGTGGGTTGTTGGCCCGCGCGCCTCTATTATCTTTTCAACACACTTGAATGCTCATCGCTCTAGTTCATCAACACGGCACAGCTCAAGTCTCAGACTCACAGTAATGTTTATACGCACGTACGCTATTGGTATTACTAGAACGAGAGGCGTTTGATTTCTGATTACAGTATAATTGGGCAATGCTTTTTTTTCTACCTCTTGCTTCTTACGACTTCAAGTCCTCCATATCACTTTTATCTTTACTCTCATCTCATATTGATCTGGCAAAACCTAAGTCAAATCTGGTCCCCGTGTTAAGTTTTCGGAAGGCTTTGTTGACTCTAGGTTGCAACTGAACTCCCTGGTAAATCTCTTTAGTTTTCCGGATCACGACAGCTTTAGGGCCGTACACTTACTATACACAACGCCTATGCTTATATCTCAGAAAGTGGCGTGGCTCGTCCATACGCGTGGTGGTCTTCTTGTAACAGAATCTTAACTTAATACGAGCTAAGCGTTCCTTCATGAATAAAAAATGCAACACTAATTAGTCTAGATTCTAAGGGGCTCTAGTTCTGTCCATAGCTATTACAGGCGTGAACTCCAAGCTCAGCTGATATCGATCCTTCGAATCAAAGATCATGATTAATTTAAAAATGTACTAAACTAGTCTAGTCCTACTATATGTACTGCTCGACGTCTATTATAGGTATCCTGAGCAAGAATTCAATAAATCATTTATAAAATCTATTCAAATTGTCAGTCCCGGCTGTCGACTAAGCGAGTCGGATCTATTAAATTTGGCGTAGCCTTTTGGAGAGTAGACACTAGGAAGAAAAACCCTTTTTAACTCTCTCAACTTCGTATCCACGTACCTTATATTGCGCCATTTACTAAGTAGACTACGATGGCTATCTGGTGTGACCACTAAACAATAGCAAAGGTACTTTTTCACGGGCCGGCAAAGCGAAGCTGCTCTTTTTTCAGGAGTAACCTTTGTTCCAAAGCATCAGAGGGACGCAGCTATCGGGCCCAATTTTCTTACTGTAAAAACTAAAGTATCTAGACATCTCTTCTGTAATCCAGTAACAAGTTTGACTAAATTCCAACGTTTAGCCGATCGGTAGTCGCTGGCCCTTTTCATTATCCTCTATTTATCTACCATCAAGGCCTGATTCCCACGTCCAGCTGATCTGCAGTAGACGTAGTCTAGTTTCAATTGCCACCAAGCTAGTACGTACCATTCACAAGCCCTGATCAAGTATTTTTTTTACCTGTTAGTATAGTACTATAGTGAACTCTTTGCACTAGTTCTGTAATTAAGCAATGACGAGCAATTGCCAGTAAATATCCGCTATGCGTTGACGATATATAATTGAGCCTATTTTAAAGTATTCATTGGGCTTTATAAGCCGGCCCATGTTGATTACCGCTCTCCGGCGTAGTTTACAATTTTTTAGGCTTCAGTTCTAACTTCTAGGTAGTCAAAATATTGGAAGTTGACAATATTCCTGAAGTAGTACGATCATAAGCTTAACTGGTAGAACTTTATTTTGCCACTCCTTGTCATCCGTTTAGTGCTTAATTTATTGACGAACTTTATTGGTTCCGATAAAATGGTTAATCCTAACCCCATTTCTAAACGTAGATTACATATTCCTACAATTCCACTTGATGTCTAACCTGTAGTTCTACACAATTCAATAAACTACCAGTAAGAAAATTTCAATTTTGCCTGATCATGACTATATTTTGGCCAGCAACAACCCTACATCCGATCATTTCGTATTGGCTTCTTCGATTTGTTGAAGTTTTCGCAATACTAAGCCCTTGTTGATGTTTAGCAACAACTATTGCAATATATAGACTAGACTATAGCCAAGTCACAGATAGCGTAGTACTACACTAGTTCCGAACCGGCTGAACCGACTAAGTGTAAGCATAAATGTGCATGCTTTGGAGTCGACTAGTCTAGTCTACACTCTTTAGGTAATATTTCGCTCAAGGTTTGAAGGCAATATTGCAAGGAATTCACAACCAAATTATGAGAGGCGTTTCGACTAGTGGTAGTATACCACAATGTGATTGCATTTTGTTTGCAATCTCATGAAGTGGTGATCATATGAGAAAAGGGTTGAGACTAGCTATTATCTCAGTGGCCACAGGGTATGGCCAGTGGATCAAGTTTGCTGAAACTTCGTCAGCTAGCTAGTCTATTGCATTCAAAACGTTCAAAGTACATTGTAAGTGTTTAAATCTCACGACCCCTAAATACGTATATGCTGCGTGCACAGAGTGCCTAGAATCTCAAAATTTAAAACTTAGTCAAACCAGCTTTGTTTTGTTAAATTTGCTACTCACAATGTAGTCTAGTTACTAGTATGTACAGGTAGTCTAAGGCTCTAAGCTAGCTGCTAGACTATACAGTATATTGCCCGAGGCCCCGAGCTTGACGCATGTAGAACCAGCGGAAGCCAGAATCATCTAGACCTATTCTATACCGGTATACAGTAGATTCAACTATGCAGTACTTTGGATGTGAATTTGCATAGCTAGACGGTCTAGACCTATATACTAGACTATATATTGACAACTTCGCCCATCACATCGGCCTCCACAGATATACAGGCGACACTTGCTATAGATTCAATGTGACGATTCTATCTTGCCATAAATTTGTACTTACATCTTAGTCTACTTAAAATATTATTCCTAGTAGTGCTTAAAGTCAAGTAAAGCTCTAGGCATGTACAATAAGAGGCAAAAGTCCAACTGACAGAGGTGAATAATCTGCTTAGTTCCTTGAGCTAGCGCAAGATCTGCACATATAATTGCAAGTGTGTGTACCATGGCGATAGATAGCTCTAGCTGGCCAATTATTATTTAAATTGTAATAACATAGTCTAGTCTAGTCTACATTAATTCTAGGAGAGATAACAGCGGTCTAGTTCAGACGAACATTCAGCTGAGCAACACAATTTCCAGATCTATGATCATCAACAAACGTGAACTCATCAATGTATCCTAACTGATTCCTAAGTAACAAATGTTAACAATCTTTTTTTGTGTGTCAACTTCGCTCTTGATATTCAAAAAACTTGAAAGATGGGCAAAATCGTGATATGTAAAAAATATGGGCTCAACCGGGAATTGAACCCGGGACCTCTCGCAATTGTGCTTAGATAACCCTAAGCGAGAATTATACCACTAAACCATCGAGCCATTGGAATAAAATAACATTTTCTCCATATTTCAAATTTATCTTACAAGCATCTCTCTTCAATAATCACTAAAAAGCTGAAAACTGCTGTTCAGACGTCTCAAAGCGGTGTAAAAGCTAGAGAGACCAAATTAATTAAATTACAGCTAACCAAAGTATGGCTACATGACAACTGGCGAAATCCAGACAGCAAGAAGGATTAAGCATTACGGTTCTTTACAGCAATATTGAGAGCAAGATCAGCTCTAGATTATTTTAGCTATAAGTAAAGCCAAGCGGAAAGGCTAATGCATTATCTATCGTTCAACACTGCTGCTTTTAAAATGTATATTTTGTGTTTTCTGTGGTTTTAACTTGAAATTTTAGTGGTGTCTAATATGTAAAATGACTTGGAGTGAAAAATTATACTCAACATAAATATAGATACTGTAAGTATAGAATCTATTCTTCTATATTCTGACCAGATATCTACTATTCTAGACCAAAATATACAAGCAAGTTAAGCTACTTAGCTTTAGTATATTGTCTATTAATATTGTTATTTTTCAATATCAACTTCTGGCACTAATATGCTAAGATTCATCTCATATACGTAGTCTATGACACTCTATGTACAGGTATCTTTAATACTAGGCTACATAGTCTATAGACTCTATCTACATTTGACTCTAAAGTGGTAATGGTATCCCGAGCCTCGGAGTATTCAATATTATCTTAGAGTCTGTTTGGGAAAAACAATTTGATCAATACTATACACTTGGATGTTTAGAAATGCCATACTGTACCAATTTTTTTTTCGAGAAGTTATCTGGACTAAATCCCTGTTGAAGTCTTTACGCTCCTTCATATTTAGTTTAAGCAAACTCATGTAGTACTAGTATATAATTCTTTGTTTTAATTGAAAGCGGGTACAGCTTTTCATTACAGTGTAGTGACTGTAGTCTAAGAAATAGTTTACACTAGTTTCGGTAGATTCACAATACACTTGAAGAGTACACTCCATGCGAGTCCATGGAGTCCATGATAATACGTACAAGCTTGCCTCTCGCCTTTCTAGATCGATCTGTCAGACAAGTACTTTACGCAATAGCTGGCCTAGGCCCTATGGTATAAATTTGAAGCTAGTCTACTCTGAGGTTATGCCTATCACTTTAAGTCTCATTCCTTTTATTGCTGCTCGTATACTGTAGAGTCTGTGTAGATACACTTAGATAGCACTACTATTAGTGTGTTAACAATTAACATGTTGTTTCAAGGTTTCTTTCAAGGTTTCACTATTGGAATACAATCGTCATTTGCCAGTTCTCCTTCTATAGGTCTACTGGGGCCCTTAGACAACAGTCACAACACTACATTATGTTAACTAACAATTGATATTTGAGTCGGTCCGGCCGGTGCTGTAGCGGCTGTAGCCTGTAGCCGCTCGGCTAAACTAGTCCAAACTAATCTCTCAAGGGTACCGGTCTTTGCAGAAGAAGTTTTGGTTTGAGGCGCGCGTTGGCTGTCAATGCGGGTACCCATGCGCAAAAAAACTTCAAGTTTAATACCTCATCTAGTAATTTTCTATACGTTTTCTTTTTGTAGACTACCGGTGGCCAGCTGCCTAAAATTTTTCACTAAATTTTAGTGGCCAATCACAGTAAAGGAACCAAATATTGTACTGCCTTGAACAGTTTATAAAGGAAAGTTGTTGAATCCCATTCTACTCCAATTTACTGATGTACCAGTTCAAAATTCAATTCTTTGACCGAAAATATCCTGTTATATGTTGGCTTTTAATGAAAAACAGAGTAGTGAATTGAACTTGGGGGAGTGGTGAAGCCCTTTGGGCGTCCGGGAGCTTTAGGCAGCACCTGCATGTTCGCTACAACTTCGGGATCCCTGAACTCAATTTAGAGTAAGGGAGCTTACATTTATGTAGACTAACACAGCATTGGTCTTTTTTCTACGCGTATCGGTATGCTTTCAAACACAATGCTAGAGATTTTCAGTGATGCTCATCAATATTTGGAGACTAAATACTCAGTCAAGAAACGAAGCCTTTTTCTACGTATGTGTCTTCCCAGACTCCTATTATGGATATAATTGAGCACTCAAGTAAACTTACGCGACATTTTTACTTCTCCTTGATTAGCCAGCATTAAATGTTAGTGGCCTTAATTTGACTCAATTTTTTATGGAAATCCCTCCTCTCCCTCGGAGTAAACGTATTTCCGTTTCCAAATCATCTCAACATAACCTGGTCAGCACGTACTGTTAGATTTTCTAGATGCACAAACCCTCCTCAGGTTGTCTTGTTTCCCAGGTCTACTAGTATAGAAATCCCGAAACTCCCAAAAAAGCCTTTCCTAGACTCCTAGAGTACTTCTAACTCTCGATTTGTCAAGAAATCATCTCATTAGACTATACATTTGCCAAACTGAATTCATTTATGTACTTTTTTACAGCTGGGCTGATAACGCAAGCATATAGCTATCTTATTCACTGCGGGAAAGTTTTTGGAGGCTTTTCTTTGATTATTATTGCCTACCATCTAGTATCTACGTACTGTAGGTAATTGGATTGTGCACTTTACGTGTAAGGGGGCTTATTTGATGAGCGAATGAGTGCAATACAGGTCGCGTAAGACGGAAAACTCTCCAGATATAGTAGGTGGTTCAGTCAATTTGAGCCTCAATGTGTACGTGATGCTGAAGAACTGCAGTAAATTTTCAATTCGGATATTTTGTGTTGCAGGTCACACAGACTTTCAAAGTCGACCTCATCCAGTAGCTACTTTGGATAATCGAAATGAATACTATTATCCCAGGAAATGGTAAATGAGCATTGTCATCGTTTTCTTTTCACTGGTAAATACATTCTACACAGTCTGTCTAGAATCTTTCTCATATCCCGAGTGAACTCTATTTGTGCTATTCAGCGGTGCCACCAGATTTATGCATTTTTGACCGGTGTAAACGAAAAATTTTAAATTTATATTTTCACATACTTTTTCCATCTCTCTTTCATTGATATCTATCATGAATACGGCATTATCTCTTTTTTCTCAAATTAAACCCAGCTTACCTTGCTACATCTATTTTCTTTTGATCAAACCTATAACAGGTTCAAAACCAGAGTCAAATTCCCAGTAACTTTTCAATAAGAATGGAAGCTCCAAGCTGAAACTAGATACTATACACGCTTCATTATTTCTTTCGCATTGAAGCAAGCTCCTAATACAAGCTTACCATTTCTATCGGCAAATTGTGAACGGTGCGTGAATTGTTCTATAGTGTGAGTCTGAGTGGTAACAAGTATCGTAGGTTCCTGGCCTTATCACTGCCTGTTTGTGCTTTTGTCAGCGCCAATTACTTTAACAATTAGGTTGACTTCATTGAGTGTACGCTCAGGCTCCGGCAGTTTAATCTTCTACGTTCGCTCTATTGGTGGCGTTAGGTATGTTATTAAGTTGTTTGGAAGAAGAAGACACGATTGCTTCATCGTCCCGAAACCTTAAGAAGGGTGAGTATTATTGCATCTCAGCTTTTGCCGGTTCTAACTGTGATATTAGATACGCAAGCCTTGATTTTTTGTAGCCTTTCTGTGGGCTTTAAATTTAGCAATGGAGAGCTCACTAATAAGCCCTCCAAACGACAGATTTAGGCAACGATATCCTACCCTTGCCAGAGGTAGATTACGTTGGGATTTTTAGCAACACCACCATAAGCCTTTTCTTGTTGGTTTTGCGTTCTCTTCTTCTTTACACTCATTATTATTACTCAGAGTACTATCAGCTATATAGTATATATGCCAACAGGTAGTCCTCCTCTCCTTCCAGGTCATTCCGCCTGCATCAATATACGCCTACATCAAACAAACTAGACCAAGTATTGACTTTTTGTTGATTGGCCTAGATATATGCTCAAAGCAATTGGACAACATCACGCAGCAATATGTGTATATGCTCTGCCGGTAAGTATAAATGCTAATTGGTAGCATATTATATCATGTTAGTCTAGTTTAGATTACCTATGATCGATACATACTGATATTCTTGCTGAGACGCGGAGTCTAAGGACTTGAGGAAGAAACGGCCTTTTCAAAAAAATTCCAGAACCATCAAAATCATCAGCTTCACGTCACTGGGCCCAATATGAACAAAAACGCATGCTAGAGGGTCTACCTAAATCATTAGTCTATCTGGAAACTATCACGCTCTCGCATAAACATATGGACGACTGTGAACTGCCAATTCATTATTCGTGAGACTATTCATAGTTCGTAGTTCATGGTTAACGCTCATGGTCCAGGCAAAAACAAAATCTGTAGATTTTTCATGTACCGGTAGGCCATAGACTAGTCTAGTGGCTGCTCTAGCACAAAGCTCAATTGGGTATTCGACATGAAAAGGGGAAAATTGAACAAAAATAAAATAAAAAGAGTCCCATAATGACCTAATGACCCCAGAGTCATCAATTGGCTATTAAGTCAGTATTAACCATTATGCTCTAGCTATTTCTTGGGGTAACATTTTTCTTGGTAACGTTGAACTTTACTTTGTGACCATAATAATAGTGCCCTCGCAATCTAGACTAGACTAATGAATAATGCATTAATTCTCTTTACCGTAGGATGTGCTGGTACAGTATCTAATTTTATGTACTGTACTGAGTACTCAGTCTCAGTGTACTGTATGACGCTCTGACCTAATCTGGGCTATTAGAGCCAAAAAATACGAAACTATAGTACTATACAAGACTAGCTAACTAGCTACATATATATTATTGAAATAACAAATGCCAAAACGCATACTGATGCTCATTTTTAAGAGCGAGCTCGAGATATCTCAGGATGGTAAGCTGTGTTGTTGTAGATCGCCGGGTAGGGCTAGGCTACCATATAATTTCATTTTTCATCGATCCATGAAATATATATTTTGAAATTTATGTAGAAAAGTCTAGCAATCCGTTAGACTAGACTACATTATCACTACAGTACTACGCACTAAGAATTAGAGTAGACTAGTCTATTAGAAATTATAGCTATAGATTAAGGATTCAAGTTGAAAGGCTCTCACTTAAGGCTTGAATCCAAATGAGTCTAGTAGAAGGACCAGCTTTATTTTTTCATAGTATACACTGCTATACAGTATTACAGTACATAGTCTAGTTTTCAGAGACTACGGACCCGGTATACATATATATAGCTAGTCTAATGATTGGAAAGAGTTCAAGTATTATATGGTAGCTAATAAATAGCCCTAGTCAATTGCTTAGGCTAGCTGAGTTTAGATCAAAATTAGTTCATAAACTTAGGACAGATTATTTTCAGATTATTATTTTAATAGTAAATATGAGTACAAGTTTAATTAATAATCTATACTAGTAGCCAAAGGGTAATCTGCAAACAATCTGGCTTACCAGTAATTATTTTTATTTATTTAAAAACTGGGTCTAAACTTTAATGGCAGTTCTAGTCTAAAAGCACATAATGGACTAGAGTCACTAGACGTCTGCTAGTCTAGTTTTGGGCACTAAAGCTAGATCGGGAAGCATTAAGTTAGTACGCGTTTGATATTGCAATTGGTCAATAATCCATAGACGCTAAACTAGCCCATAGCGCTAGTTATATAGGCTAGAAATTAGACTAGCTATAGGAGAAAAGGAATACAGTACTACTGTTACTGTATATTCATTTCCTAGAGACCTGGTCTAGATCTCCAGGACTGGCACCATGGGAAGATAAGAAAACCATGGCAAGGAAAAGTATCACGAGAGGTGGGGAAGCCATGGCCACTTGAAGGCCCAAAAGGACAAAGCCAAACAGTCGAAAGATAGTTTCATCAGCAAATGACACAAGAAGTACTGCGCGATGAAAGTGAAAAGGGAAAAAGCTAGACCTACCATGTAATTGTCAAAAACGCAAAATGAAATAGCTAATACGAGAGTAGTTTACCACCCATGATGATGAAAGACGCTCTACGTCACACGCCACACCACAGAGTAAGCTTAATTGTTCAGCTCAGAACTACTGTAGTCTAGTTGGTCACGGTCTGTTAGGCACACACTTCCACAAGACTGGAACACAATATTTAGGGACTTGCAGTTGTGGCGAGCAGGAACAACCCACTCAACACTTGCTTGTAAGATGTCGACAACCGATATCGACGTCGACGGCCTCAATCTCGAACGACCCCGACTCGCCGGGAGTCTGAGCCACATTGCGAAAGGTTTCCGCTCCTCTGGATTTTTCAATGCTGTTAAATTTAAAAGGGCTCAAAGCAGTCAACTCTTTTTAGATGAGAAGGAGTAAGTAACCACACACCTAAAAACGTACGCTGGACTCGGCTGGGGATACCAAGTGGAGAACTATGTTATGGCTGAGGACCGGTGTTTACATCCCCAAAAGAGGCCACTAACTATTAAAGAGGAGGAGTAGAAGTAGAGGCAACGTGACAAAGGGCAAAGGCCTAATACAATGCCAAACTGTTACGTATATACCGGTAAAGAGTTGTTAATGCTCACAGCAGGAAGGTGATTTCATATCTGCTCTTCTTTTATATACGTACTGGTATATAGACTACGTATTTCGTCCTCTACGGTAGATATTCACCTCGGTAATCAATTCTGGGAACTTTTTTGAACCGAGCTAAAAATATTCGACATGATTTCGATAAATCCTTATATTATATTATTTCGATTGAAAGGACTGAACTGACCACAGTAGGTCTAGACCCTTTTGTCTATTATATCATAAACACTCATATAGACATGTCATGTTAGTACAGCTGTACTACAGAATCTACAGATTGATCACATCTACAACTTGTCTCGTGGCAATATTAGGCGGGCAAGATGAACCTCAAATCGAGGACGACGAAGATCCGAAGAGAACTGAAAATGGCACGATAGTTGAATCTAACCTAGATTTCAGAGTGCGTTATAATTCTGGTGGATTAGGGTTTAACAACACCACCACTTTTACTTTAACGGTTTTTCAGCGAGGTTTCCCTCTTTACCATTATTCTTGTTATCAGTGCTATAGTCCTTTGCCTTTGCAGTTAGATAGCCAACCGTCTTCTCTTATACAGATTATTATTACGCTATTAGCATTATTTCACTCAGCTTGTGCAAAAATACAACAGACTCAGAGTAAATCCTTTTATTATTAAATTTATAGAACTTATTATGTCACTTGTCCTTTGGACTTATATTATTTCTCGGTTAAAAAATTCCTCCGCTCTCACATCGTTTCCAATTTGTTGTCTCCATTTGGTAGGGTTCAAATAGTGCCATTCTGATCTCTTCCTTGCTAGAATACAAGATATTATCCTCAGTAACATCTCCGATCCATAGTCTGTCATCATTGATCTTAACTTGTTCAACTCCTTCTCTGACTCTGGGTGAATGAGTCCTCCTGGTGATATGACTAAGGGTTTAAACTTAGGTAACATGTCGTATTTAGTCATCTTCCCATTGTACCTTGCTTTGAGTTGGCTGGCTGTGCTTCTACCTCCACTGATGTTGCAGAAAGTTAAGTCGTAGTGTGTCCTCACTCCTGCTACATCTGTAACAATATCGGTTCTCATGTTCTTCTCGTAAGGCCTAATCCTATCATTGTGATTACGGGACCTTTCGGGATCAGTGTATACCATCTGTTCTTTGGCGTTCGTAACAGAGTGAATAGTTACACTTGTCATAGTACAGTTCTAGAACAAAGGTATTTTTGTACTGTAGTGGCCTTTTTACACTTAAACTGCTGCACTTTAGCACCATTTTATTTACAATAATCATTATCAAAAACGACTATGAAATATATCATTAGATAAGAAATCCCTTTAACACTGTAGATGTAATGTCAGTATTTAGTTTGCAATTTTTCGGCTTCAATGAGGTTTTATAATTGCTGAAACTTCTTTTTACTTTTTGTACGTATAGGGAAGCCATAATATCTTTATAATATAATTCCTCGGAAAAATATAACTTTTCTGGTAAACTCATCTGTTAAAACCAAAAGTAGTACAAGAAATATTGATGGTATAGTTCCATTATTCAAGGAAGTTACTATGTAATGATATATTTCAGAGCCATTTTTGATAATGATTAGTGTCAGCTAAGGTTGTGAGGTCTAGTCTATTTAGCTGAAGAAAACTATTCATTTCAAATTTTTCATATGGCAGAAGTAAAATATTCTCTAGTGGACCACTAGACTAAACTTTTGCTTTTAGCAATTGCGTCAACATACATGTATAGCACGTAGAGAATCTAGAGATATCAATCAAGTTTGTTTTACAAAATGGTTTCCTGCTGTGAACATTAACAATTATACAGACTGAAACAGGCATAATTGCTCCGCCAAGTTCATAATGCTGCGATGGTGTTAGAATTTCCCAGAATTTACAAAGGTTTAAGGGCCACAAACTTCAGTCCCAAGGAAACCCTAGTAGCTTGGAACTGGGGAAACCCCTAGAAAGTTGGCCATCATGGTAAAATGCGGGTAATTTGAAGAAACGTGGCTATCGCGAGAAGGCTTCTTCCGAAATCCAGAAGAAGCTTAGGATCAAGCTCCTGAGAGACTTTCGATAATATTTGTTGCTCATTCTCATTGAGCGGGCATTCAGTCAATATATAGCGTGGCGTTTCCAGTATTCCACATTTACAATAATGATCTCGTTCTCCAATATTAAGTCGCTGGAAGTTCTGTATTCCCCAAAATCGCCGTGAACCGTTCTGAATTGGACAATTTTGCTTAGAGTTGGTCTGTCAAGCTTTTTCATTACTGAAGTTAAAGGGTTCTGCATAGTATGACTGTACAGATTCTCACCAGTAATGGTCCGGTAATATTGCACGCCATATCTTGACTGAATGTCCGCTTAATGACAATGAGCGACAAATATTATTGAAAGTCTCTCGAGAGCTTGATCTTAAGGTACTTCTGGATTCCAGCCTTAACGCGGTAGCCAAGTTTCTCCAAATTACCCGCACTTTACCATGATGGCCAACCTTCTAGGGTAGTTCACTCAAGGGTTTTCCCCAATCCCAGCGGCTGGGTTTCCCTTGGTGCTGAAGTTCGAAGACCCCAAACCTTTGTAAACTTCAGAGAAATTCCGACACCATCGCAGCATTTTGAAAATTAGTGAAGCAATTATGCCTGACTCAGTTTGTATATCAGACAGGAAACGAACCATGTCCTACTCCACGTCTAAATGGTTTTTTGCAGTTTGTGTAATTTCCCTATTAAACGGGACAATAGAAAGGTTTATCTATTTATCCGGTAATATTGTGCACCCATGTCCTGCTTAAATTTCTCGCTCCATATGTCGTGCCCACTTTCTTTGGCTCTCATCTTGAGTAGAAGCAATACTTTCCAGACTGCATCTCTCCTTTTTTTCTTAACTTTCTTCCATAGCGGGAGCACTTCCCAGTAGCAGCCCTTCATTAGTTCCGGAGTGGTCAAGATGTTAGAAAAAAATAGCGCTAGCATACCTCTCTCTGAATGCTCTGGGTGCAGTCAGTGACTGGGCTTCCTTGGATTTGCTATTCTGTTGATTCTAGTAGCATAGAGTTGAGATAACTCAGTCTGACGCTACCCTACCGGAAGGATTTCAGTATCTTTGTGTAGCGAACTTATTGGAGCAGACTTCAATGTCTATATTTTAAGCGCTTTGCATTTTCATCTGACTTTCCTTGGCGAGTCTGAGGTACCAGATCGAGGATCCATACTCTATTAAAGGCCTTGTACAGGCAAGATAGAGCTTTTTCATTGTTCGTCCGATGGTTTTGAGTTGCCCTTCATGGCACGCTTGAAGCTTTTTGTTGACTAGTTTTCCGTTGGAGTTTAGCGCCCTCCCCTTCACGTAGACGGTGATGCCGTCTATAAATCCCAGTACACAACGAGGTTGTGTAGATTAGAAACCACAATGGCGAGATTGATTACCCCTGTGGAATACCAGTATTGATCTGGCTCATTTCGGTTGACTTGTCGTCTATTGATAGGACACATTTGCGTATAGTGAGGAAGCAGACTCTAATATACCCAGTTGCGCGACGCTGAGGAAAACTACATGTTTTTCATTGCATCCAGCAAAGTACTGCGGTGTACCTGATCAAAGGCGCCCTTGACGTCAATCGCCAGTATTGCAGTCATTAGACCATGTCCGATGCTGTTTTCAATATCATACGGCATCTTGGTAACGGTATCTGTTGCCAAGTATCCATGCCTGCCTCCAAATTGCTCAGCGGGAAGCTTGTGCTCGACTAGAGTTGACAGGCTTCTCTGGACGATTTTTTACAATATTTTACCGAGGGTATTTAGTAGGGTGAATGGACGGCATGACCGAGCCTTTCTCTCATCCTCTCCAGGATGATGTGGAATGACTGTCGTTCCTAGGCCTTCTAGAGCTCAAAAATTATTCAGGTGATAGCACAGCGTTAAACATCTTTTTTTTTTTCTAAAAGAAAGGGAAAAGTTCCCAGAATTGATTAACGAGATGAATATCTACCGGGGTAGAAGACGAAATATAAAAAACAAAAAAAATGAGTAAATATGAAACCGCCCTCCTGCTATGAGCGTTAACAACTCTGTCAATGTAACAGTTAGTCATTGTATTATGTCGTCTCCCTTTGTCGGGTTGCCTCCATCAAAGTCTGAACAATACCTCTAGTTTTAATTCTCCTTCATCAGTTAATCTAACAGCTGGTGGCCGCTTTTGGGGGTGTACCGGTAAACAACGGTTCTCGGCCATAACATTATCCACTTGAGATATCTCCAGCGTTTCCGGGTGTGTGGTTACTTACTCCAGGCCATGACCAGTTCTGAGCTGGACAATTTTGCTAACTCTGAGTCTGTGGCGTGGCGCATGGCGTAGAGTCGTAAACACCGTAGACGCCGTAGAGCGTCTCTCATCACCATTCGCCGTACTCTCGTATTACATTTCACGATTTTGACCAATTTCACGGTAGCTTTTTTCCCTTTTCACTTTTCACTTTCATCGTATTTATTTTGCCATTTGCTGATGAGAATATCTTTTGACTGTTTGACTTTGTCCTTTGCGTCTTCCAGTGGCTTTTCCACCTCTCGTGGTACTTTTCCTTGGTTTACTTATCTTGCCATGGCACCGGCAGTCCTGAAGGCACTGTGATTTCTTCGATAGTGTCTTGTTCTTCTAGCATTTTCTTCCTGAGACTGAAAATTAGTGATTTCTTGCTATTTGGGCCAGTCGATCGTTTTCTTTTTCACATGAATTTTGAAATTCTAGATTCTGTCGATGATGATACCTTTTAGCTTTACCTGGTCTGTTGCCTTCCTTTCCGTCCCGTCTGGAAGTGGTAAGATTGTTTTCTCCATCTCTTCTGGCTTTGCCTTAAAGTGAATACTTAGTCCTAATTTATCGCTCAGAACTATTGCCGTCGACCTTGATCCTGCCCATCACAACACTTTTTTGAGTATGCCACTTAGTAAAATTTCATTGCGTTGTAACTGACTTTTCTCGTCCATATGGCTATATCGTCGATGTGCATAAAAACCAGTTAAAAAAATAAAAAAAATAAAAATAGATAGATAGATAGATAATACTTTATTCGTGCCATATGGCTTTACTTGATACAGTACAAAACAATATTTCTAACTTTTTTCGCTAGTAGTCGTATAACCAGAATTTAGCCCGCTTCACTCTGAGAATTCCCGCCCCTTGCTGCTTTTTACACAGCCCAAGGACTCTATGTTAAAACCCGTCTCTTTCGAGCAAAAAAAATTCATCAGGCAATGCTATTGGTGGCCCAAGATGATTGATGACGCTAAAGACCGTCTGTACGCGGTTGTGACTGCTAAAGGTAGCCATAAGACTTTGCGTTCAGGTGAGCTTGTGATGAACGACAGGCCGGCACTGCAGAAGTTTTATCGAAACTTGGGTGTCGAAGTACCAATGGAGTTGGTTGATCCTTTCAACTCCATGGAGAAGTCTTTTTGACTTCATGATAGTTTTTTTACCATTGAACGTAGTTCATGGGTTTTCTATCGATGTCCGCGAGTAGGACATCGCTTTAAATGGGGGAGAGTGTTACGATCAACGGCACAAAACCATCTAAAAAAAAAAAAATAAAAACCCAGTTTTTTACAATAAGACGCCAAATCTAAACATCACCGATTAAATAATTGTTTAAAATTTGTGTTTTTATCAGCTGACTCCGTGGCCAAGTTGGTTAAGGCGCGCGACTGTTAATCGCGAGATCGTGAGTTCAACCCTCACCGGGGTCGCATACCTTTTTGCAGGTCGGTGCATTTGAAGTACCCGAGGTAAATTTTTGTTAGCCTAGGCATACCGGTAGCTAGTCTAAACCTGCCATGGCTTTAAACTTTGTCCTTTTGGATTCCATTTCTTAGATTATTTCTTCTCATACAATTTCATTCATCATCTCAATAACAGGGATCAAATTACAATTTTTTTTTTTTTTTTCTTTCTTTTTTTTTTAACTCTTACAAGTCGCGAGTTCTGTTTCATACCTTTTTTTTTTGAAACCACATAGACCAGTGACCTACCACCAAGCTCTGGCCGAGGGAAGGAAGTACGAAGTAATCTATGTCAAATAGACTACTGTCATAGCCATATAGTAAATAGGCCTTACCCACTGGTGACTGACATAACCCGTAGTAGGAGCCTTACGTAAGCAAGGTCCGTGGTTAAAATAGGGGAAGCGCCGAGACCCGAAGTCTGGCACTTCCCCAAGGATTCAGCCTAGGTTCCATACGGTATAACATATAAGTACCCTCAGGGAGCATAGCTCGGTAAGG
>JAJMKT010000413.1:0-20263 GCA_030563985.1 Geotrichum restrictum
TAGATTCCTTTTGTTCATTCGGGTTTGCCCACGGTGCAACGACTACAGGGTTAGAATGTTCTTCAAAAATTAGGTCTTCGTCAGTCAGATACTCAATGCTTTTGAATATTGGAGATGCTTTCAAGTTAGTGTCAATTAGTAGTTTCAAAGGGTTGTTTTTGCTGATTCCATACAGCCATCTCGCTACCTTAGTAGCCATAAGATAATTCGCCCGTAGTCTCGTTGGCGGAATTGCTGCCTCCATCTCCAAAACCGTGATTGGTGTTGTTCTTACAGCTCCCATAGATAGAGGTTGTGTTAGAATTATGGTGGATCAGGGTTTAACAACACCACCACTTTTATACTATTTTCACAGTAGTATTGGTGGTTTCTTCTTCATCATTATTCTTTGTTATCACCGCTTGACAGTACTAGACCTTTACAGGCATAGCTAACACAGTCTTCTCTTACACAGATCATTATCACGCTATCAGTACTATTACACTTAGCTCGGCGCTATTTCTAACAGGTTGTGTTAAAGAATACATATGGCTGCTAATATTTGGTATAGCATCCCTTGGCTTCAATCGCTGATTCTACTCGATAGTTCATGGTACTCACCAACTCATCAAAGTAATCCTGTCCCGTTTCTTTCCAAGCTTGTTCAATCAAGCTAGAAAAGTGATGGCCTAAGCTCGGCAAAGGTGCCTTTGAATGTCTCCAGGTTCGGATCAAGACGGTCAATCATTTCTTTCAGCTTTGCCCAAGCATGTTCTATGGGGTTGAAATCTGGAGAGTAGGGAGGCCACTTCATCAACATAATTCCATTTTCAGCAAACCAGTTTTTGACTTTTCCGCCATTGTCTATAGGGGCATTATCTTGCATGAAGGTCCATCCATCCTTATAAATCTCAGGCAATTCGGGCTTCAAAACCTCAAGATATGACCAGCTGGTGTAGCCGTTCTTCGCGCTCTCCGAGTCCCGCTTCATATGAACAATTCGCGAAGTTCCACCGTAAAATATAGCACCCATATCATTATTGTCATTCCTTTGCCTTTTCTGTAGGGTACAGCGTGAACTTTATCATATTTTTCTTTCTTTTGGTTGATTCCAAAGCAACAACGTTGACGCTCCCCTTCGCCGATTTCAACTGAACATTCATCACTCCAAATAACTCTTTTCCACTGATCCAACGTCCAAGATCGATGCTCATAGGCCATTTTAATCGTTTAGCACGAACTTCTGAAGTCAGGAGAGGTCTTTTACAAGCTTTCCAATGTGCGCAGCCCTCGGTGCGGATAGCTGAAAGCAAAGTCTTATCGCATGCATTTATCCCACTATGATCACGAATATCTTGATAGCTAGAAAAAGGATGGCGTCTAATGACCGACATAACTGCTCTCATACCTCATTCATTTACAGCCTTTGGTCGTCCGGAGCGTTTGAGGGAGGCTCCGTCTTGGCGTGGTCGTTCTTTTGTGACGGTTTTTATAGACCGTGGATTTAGCCAAATCGTGGTTGCGGGCAATTGTTTCGTAAGTAAGGCCAGAACGGCGTTCGGTACAAGTTCCAGAGCGCTCATATGGTCTAAGCTCTTTGCTGTCAGCTTTAGAATGACCATTAATAAGTCCTAGAGGGTTGGTGATGCCATAACTGGTGGTTGAAGATGCCGGGAATAAAGTATTGGGACGGGTCGAAATCATTTTTTTAATTTTCGTTTCCGTACTTTTTTCTTCAGACTGTATATAATAAACTCAATTATTTCTCTGTCTGATATGAAGACCTCGATTTCGTTACAGTTCTGGTGGATTAGGGTTTACCAACACCACCAATTTTTTTACTATTTCCTAGTTGTAGCGAGGTTTCCCTCTTCTTGCTATCATTGCTTGATAGTACTAGCCCTTTGCCTTTGCAGTTATAGCTAACGGTCTTCTCTTATACAGATCATTATTACGTTATTAGTATTATTTCACTCAGCTTGCGCTATTTACAACATATAGTACTATATATATATAGTCATGGACTGAGAGAGACAATTGATATACCATGTAGAAGGGAATGTTTTGAAGTGATTTTGGTAGCTAATTGTATTTCGCTCGAGATGTTCTCAGCTGCAGCTGTAGAGAGCTTGATTGATCGATACTAGTCATGATTCAATGATTCATATGAATGACTGAGACATGATGAGTTTTTGCTGACGTCCGATCGGCATGCAACAAAAGAGGAGCAGGTCTCGAGAGCTTGACTGAATTTGAAGGGTCAATTGAATTGAATTGAGTCGCACACAACCCGCCATTTAACATTATTCCTGTATACCAGAGATTCATAGAATATATTATCCATATACCCGGGATCGAACTTAAGTAGAAGAAACCTGAAGAAGTACTGTATTGAAGAGAGAAAAAGAGGTTTCAAAGTCCCCGGTTGACAATCTTTTCAGTCTTTTCAGAGTAAGTGAAGAAAAGGACTTGACTCCACAGAAACAATTGACTCCTCAGAAACAAATTGTTCTCCTCAGAAAATAGATCAATTGACTCACGTTCGATCTCTCTCTCTCTCTCTCTCTCGTAACGTTACGTCTCGTGCACATGTGCATGCCTCACTCGAGCTCTCCCTCGTGTGCCGCTCTGGAGAGCTCGAGCGCTCTCTCGTGTGCCGCTCTGGAGAGCTCGAGCGCTCTCTCGTGTGCCGCTCTGGAGAGCTCGAGCGCTCTCTCATGTGCCGCCCCGTCTTTCTTTCGAATCCCGCGCGCCCCATGAAAAATAAAAAAAAATAAAAAGTACTGTACCCGGTCTGTGGTAGCTAGGCAACAGAGAATGATCAGGGTAAGGTCAAGCATTTTTTTTTAAAATTTCGAATTGAAAAAGTCCTTGTACAGCTGTACACGTTACAGTCTGTTAGCCATATGGCAGTGAGCTCAGAGCTGTATACGATTGAATTTGAATTTGAATTGCGATGAATTGAAGTACTCGCGTGTAACCGGTATGGCCACTTTTTGAGAGCGCTCTTAAAGCAATTGCGAGTACGTACAACTTACGGTACAAGTACAGCAGGCTAGCTATTCTAACCTTATTAGGAAACACACGGCTGAATTTAGAGTCTAGACAAACATGCATGAGCAACGCAAACGGCCGGTTCATGAATTTGCAAAAATCACAAAAAAATCACAAAAAATCACAAAAAATAGTGCAAACAATCAAACAGGTAACTGGAATTGAGATTGCAGTTAAATTGGACTATGGCTAATGAATTGAATTGGATTGGGCTGGATTGGATTAATGAATTGACTACGTTAAGGTCATCTCTCAGACCATTCTTAAGAACAAAAAGGGCTCTGCCTAGAGAGTAACGTAACGTAACAGGTCCAAGAGCGCAAGTAGTCAGTCTCTGCCCAATCACAGTCAATTGAGCAGACTTCATGGTCTTACTCCACTATATACTGACCTCTTCATATGTATACAGTACTACATTTGTGCAGTAAAAACACGACAACTAAACTCGTTTTGGTACAAATCATTTGCTCAAAGGATTCTCTCTCTCCGCGCGTAGAGTACTCTCGTGACACACTCAAATCATGATATCCCGTATAGTAAATTTCACAGGCCGGTTATAACAAGCAGAATAAAGCAATCTAGACTTGAGGGGATAAATATACCGTAGCGCTACTTTGTGAATATTTTTTATTCACTAAAGAAATTCATGAACCGTCTTTGAACTAATTTCTTCTCCTCATGAGCATATACTCTGAGTCTCTGACTGACCCTCACGTCACTTGAATGCATTCAACTATTTTCTATATAAACCCCGTCTATGGCCTCTTTTGTGTAATGAAAATTTAAATATACATCTTCATCAACTCTCTCAGACTCTCAGACTCTCAATCAACTTTTCAGCTTTTCAACTTTTCAACTTCTCAAAACACACAAACAAAACTAAAGCAACCTACAAATACAAACACAAACACAATGGCTGATAAAATCGTTCTCCCCATTACTCCCTGGTCAGCTTACGCTCCTTCCAAGCCAGCTCCCACAGACCCAATTGGTGTACTCGCCGCAATCCGCGCCTCCAAAGACAGTTCCTTTGAGGTAAAATCCACCATCCACGACCAATTCTCTCTCAAGGGCAAGGTCGCCATCGTAACTGGCGGAAACACCGGTATTGGCCTCGAATACAGCGTCCTCCTCGCCGAGCTCGGCGCCACCGTTGTTGCTATTGACATCAGCACGACCCCCACAGAAGAATTCACCGCATCCCAGAAATACATTGACCGTTTGGGTGTTTCGTCCGCAAAACTCGAGTTTTGCCCAAATGTAGACGTAACGGACGAAAATTCTATTCAGCCCGCTATTGAGCGCATCGCAAAAGAAAAAAACGGGGTTCATGTCGTTGTTGCTAATGCAGGAATTCTCGGCCCCACCGCAGATTGCCATCTGTATCCAATTACCGATTTCCGAAAAGTTATGGACGTAAACGTTAATGGCGCCTTTTTGACGGCCCAGGCTGGCGCCCGCGAAATGCTGCAACGTGGTATTAAGGGAAGCATCATTATTACGGCTTCAATTAGTGCTAGTGTTATTAACAAAGACATGCATTGGGTGGCCTACAACACGTCCAAAGGTGCCGCTTTGCAGTTGGGAAGAGCAATGGCTTGTGAGCTGGCATCCCACAATATTCGGGTAAACACCATCTCGCCTGGTTATGTCAGTACAAAGCTGCTGGAGGGATTCCTCAAGAAGCAGCCTGGTATTCAGAACCAGTGGGCAGCCCAGAACCCCTTGGGACGCATGGCGGCTTCCTACGAACTAAGAGGTGCTCTTGCCTACCTTGCTAGTGACGCTTCAACTTATACTACAGGATCTGACTTGCAAGTATGTGGAGGCCACACCGTCTGGTAGTTTGCCGTTTGGTAGACTAGCTTCCATAGTAAAAAGTCTGTTCATATTTAGACAGCAGCTTTTTTTTTTCCTTTTTTTTTTACGATTGTTTCATTTTTTAACACTTGACTTCTATACTCACTTTAAACCCAATACAAATACTTTCTTTCATAGTCAATTCGCTCGTCCATACCTCTCCTTAAGATATTTGATATCCACCATAACCTTGTTTCGACTTTGATTCTTGTCCCGCTCGTGCAAGTTGATGAAAAAATCATTCTCATGTCTGAAATAATCACAATTCCTTTGCAGGTACTGATACTTGGCCCTAACCGCTTCGCTCATTCTTTTACCCATTTTGATCGCTTCTTCAACCTCAGCCTCATGCTTTTTCTGCATGGAAACCATCTTGTGCGTTTTGGCCTCGTCCAATCCTCTGCAAACGTTGAGAATGAACTTGACATTTTCAAGCGTTACACCCAGTTTTGACACTAATTCATCAAAGTCGGATTCGACTTGAACCATGCTGGTATAAGCCCGATATTTGCCCTTATTCAAACTGCCGTCGGTGTTCGTGTCGTGCGTAAGAGGTCGGGAACTTTTCAGCATGCCACTAAAACTCTTTTCAGCTTGTATCTTGCACCGCTCGTAAAGCTCCATATTTTCTTTCAACACAAGCGATGCCACGTTACTAATCTCGTCTGAATTAGGCGTTGCTGTATCCCCAGTATTGCTTTCTTGTTTATAATCGCAAAACCCAGTCTCGTTTTGCTGAAAATATGACTTTTGTTCTTCCACGCGCACATCTCTTGTTGAATCCGATTTACCCGCATGAGCGACAAAATCTAGACCTAGCGACAGGTGACGCCCATAGTTTTCAACAAATAAGCTTGAAAATTTACCTTCATCTGCTTTAAAAGTAACCAACTCATATCCATCAATAAAAGACGGCAATGCAATACCTCCCGCCATGAACTCACGAATACCTTCCCAAATATCAGCAATGTAATCTTGCAACAAACAAACAAGGGCAATCAATTTCCCTTCAGACAACTGTTTTTCCAGCTCCACTAATGCTGCCATATGGCTTGCTCTTTGGTGGCTCCTTTTTAGACTTTCCTCGAGTCTTGCATTGTCGGCTTGAAGAGAAATCTGTTTATTAACTAGTTCCTGGACATGGCTTTCCTTCTCCTTGTAAATTGCTGAAAGATTGTCAACGCTCTTCTGCAACCCTTCTTGTTTCGATATGAGAACGTATACGTTGGCATTCAGGCGCTCGCCTCGCATGAGGAGCAGTTGATGTTTATCCGCAAGCTTTCCATTTTCAAAAGCAATCTCGTCGCGCTCCTCACCCAACTGTATCAAACGGCTCTCAATCTCATTAATTTCACATTGCTTAAACACTGCTTCTTTTTCAAAAATTTCCAGACTTTTGGCGTTACCGGCTAGGCTGTTCTTAGACATTTCGGAACCTTCAAAAACACTATCACTGCTATTCGATTGCTGTGCGCAATTAGCCATGGATGAATATTTTTTAACCACGCTCAAACTTTTTTTATTTTGCATCTCGAGGCGGGCTACATGCTCTTTGAGATATCGTGTTTCTCGACTTGATTCATTTCTCAAGTCATTGATTTCCTTAGAATGCCTCTTAACCAGTTTGTTTGTAACCTGCTCCAACTTCTCTTGATATTCCTTTGACAACCGAGATTCCAACTCTTTTGCAAGTGCAAAGTGCTTTTTTGTGGCGTCCAGTCGGAATTGCCAAGCGCTTTGACATATGTTTTGTGGTGACCTTTCTTGAGCTCCTTTCAGGTGTGTGAAAATTTCTTTGTAGCCTTTGCTTGTTTTTGCAGAAGAACTATCGTCTGTCTCGTCCGTTGTAATGAATGCGTTGAGCTCGCCGTTTTCAACCTGACCATATATATTTACTGGTTTCTCAGAAGAGCAGGGAGAAGTCTTAGGAGAATTCAAAGCTCCATATCTCTGAACAAGAGAAAACTTTGTGTTCAAAATTCTAGGGCTCCTTTTCAAATTGAGTACCGGTACAGACGCCAAGCTGTCACAATCCAAACTATTATCTGCGCATGGTGCAACAGTGTTCAGTGGAACTTCAATTACATTGGTTGACTTTGGTGAAAGTTGGTTTAGTAAGATGCCATTTTGACTAGATCGATTTTCATCGTCAGAATATGCTTCCTCAAGAAACTCTCCAACTCTACTAGGGGGAAGATTTTGCTTTAAAACCTGACTTTGTAATTTGAGGAAAGAAGCCTGAAGTTTTGCCGCGTCTCTGTTCACAAGGTCAAACTGGTGTAACAAATATTGAAGCTGTAACTCACGCATTTTGGACATTTGCATGAGTAGGTAATATTCAAATTTGGATACTACCATAAAATTCAGTTTCAAAGTGCCATGCTCTGAAGAGCTAGTTTCCATGATTGTCTCCTTATATCGATCAAAGCTTTCTGATACATCAATACGGCGACAGATTCCTTCCACCTCAACAGTTGCTAGGCATTGCGGAGAAGGCGCAGTTTTCAATAACAAGTCTAAAGATATTTTTTGATTTTGCAAGTCACTGGTAGAAAAACAGAGTGCATGAAGATCCCCAGAAGCAATATTGTGTAGAGGTTCGTAATCCGGTAGCGAACAGAATGGTGCTGCGAAGGGGGAGGGTGATGAATTAACAGGCGGGTGCAAGCGATTAGGGTGATGCGGCAAGTATTTTGAATTTGATGAAAGAGGGTTCAAAGATGTCAGCGATGAATTAGAACCTAAATGGTGATCTGGTTGTTCACAAATGAGGCACTCATTACTGTGATTTATACTGTGATTTATGCTGTGATCCGTGCTGCGATTAATACTGTAGTTCATACTGTGGCTTCTACTATCGTTGAGATCTCTCGAGTAGTAAGAGTCATTAGAAAATCTGGAATTTTCAAGATTCGGTTCAAATTCTAACAGCTGAGTTAGCTACACATTTTAAAGACAACCTGATGCATACCAGTAGGAATTAATGGCCCTTTAATTGCTATTGCTTTGGAATAACTAGAAGATATGCCAAAATCAGACTGTGGAGTCGAGGCACTACTGGCGTTTGAAATCTGGGGGATTGACGACGACGGTGGAGCGGAGCCTGGGCCAAAAGACTTCAGAGTGAGTCTCGACTTTTCTGCAGCACCAACATAACTTTCGCGTTTCATAGTCTGCTTTTGCAATCTGGAGTGTAAGGCTTTTCTCCAACCGGAACGAGCTTGAACTCCCTGGGGCTTTAAAGTCTCCATAACGCCATGACAAGATACTGAGAAAATTAAAATTTAATGAATTATTGAGGAAGCTCAAAGAGAAAATAATTGACCATAGGTCTGCTCAAAATCAGTTGCAACATGAGTCTTGTAATGGCGCACAAATGTCAAGTTAATTTTTTGAATTCTTAAGCTTTCGCTGGTTTTGATTGACAGCTAGCCGCATATAACACGTGATCATTACATAAGCTAGCTTAGATGTACTAATTAAGGTATCAGCCGTTTGGTTTTAAAGATTAGGCGAGATGAGTTGAGCAAATGATGAATTACGACTGAACTGCCTACCAAACTGCTTGGTCTGATGAGCTGTAAATCATTCAATTATTATAAATATTAATCACTTGGTTTCAACAGATAGAATTTATCACTCATGTTAGCTGTGCAGACAGTACACTGTCCGCTCATGAAGGAGGAGCTGCAAGGACATTTCGCAGAATAAATCCTACTACCACGGCAAGGATTGTTGGTGCAAACCCGCCCATGTACTGTACAAAATAGTTGAATACAAACCACAAGGCGAATCCTTCAATGGCCAGGATCAGCCATTGCAGCTCTGGCTTTGAAACTGCATGGACAGGAAATTTGAGAACGTTAATGACGGATGATATGATCGAAAATGAGGCTTTTGGGGTTTGTTGAGTTTGATATCGTTGTTCCTGAGGATCAGTTTCGTATGGAGGAGAAGGTGGTGCTTCGTTTTGAAGGGTTTTGTTGAGGGAATTGCTGGGCGAGTCGTCAAAGTAGCTGTCTCTGAGTCCATGTGCCACGGGTGCCACAGGTGTCGAAGGCGACCTTGCAGACTGTCGTCTGGATTTAGAGTGAGATGAGAGGGCCGAGCGGGATGAGACGGCTGAACGAGATGAAATAGCAGAGTGAGATGAGTGAGCCGATCTAGAGGAGCGAGGTTTCGGGCTGAGTAGGGCGGGTCCGTCCATATTTCCGACATCATCGCCAGAGATCAAGAATGGATATAATGTGTCAGAAGTCATTGTGTTGTTTCCATATAAAAAAGTTGTAAAAGTTGTAAAAGTGGTGAATGTAAGGTAGCAAAGATTCAAGACATCGAATAGAGCATATATATGGACACTTGGGGCCTTTTATAGTCGTCTCAATTGTCGTTCAATGCTGGTGACCTCGCTTGATCACACTGACACTTATGAATTCATGTGCATATCTGTAACCAAATCGCCCAAAATGGAAAAACGAGGCTTCTCTTTAAACCTCTTAACTATTGAAACGCCACTCATTGAAGGCACTAAAACTGAAACGATTTGCTGAGTCTGAGTCTGTTGCTGTTACTGTTGCTGTTGAACAGACTTGTTATGACCACTGACGGCGATAGACCTGGTGCTAGTGAGTTTGTCGTTTCCATTGTCGCTGCCACAGCTTACATTCAAATCTTCTTATCACCTTAACTGTGAAATTTACAAGTTCCGAAGAGACGGGGGGTGGAAGGTCTTGGACCGAGCTTGTAGTCAATATCGAGACACGCACGCTCCTTCTCTTTCACCATTGCGGATACATATTATATTATATTGTACCGGTATATTATTTCAATTCTCACCTTACAGATCAAGCATGCGCCCAAACTCCGGAGTTCGTGGAATATCTCACTGATTTCGATGATTCTACTGGACAAGGAGATGCTTCATGGAATATTCCAGTACGTCATATGCCATGTTCGTAATATTATAAATGAGCCCACGTTAGCTCTAGTTTCGGGCCTGGTCTGGCAATGTTGTGTAAGAACCTGATATTGCAAAGAAACAAATGGCTCAGCTGTGGGTCCTTGACATACTAACGAAGGATAACAGCTTATTAACAGGCATTTTTATTTGAAGTTTTTTCAGACATCTTTTCTGCAGGCCAAACCGGCATATTAAAGTCACGGTCAGGCCGGCCGTTCAGCTATAGATCGCAAGTTCAGATGATTACTCGAAAGCGTCGCACTGCGTGAATAAGTCAACGCTTCGGGTCCAATCGATAACGCATACGGCTGACTCCGCCCAAATTATTATTATTATTAATTTTTTTTTTCACAGGCTGTGCTCAGAACACCATTCAGAATTTCAACTCATCGCCTCCAATGGCCCTCAATTTAGCCCATCTCATACTCTAGCTAACTGAATCTAAGTCTATCATTTTGTGTATTACAGTATTCTTAATAATAATGACATGCCAGTGCCATCGTTATCACTCCTTCCGCAATTGTAAATGGCCACCCTCATCACCAGACCTCACCCTGTGACACGCGACACAATTGTTATCAGCTTACATCCAGATTTTACTTCTATAAGAAACCCTTTTATTTTCACAGGCTGGGACCTGAAGCTTAGATTGAGGACACAAGGACTAGATGTATCGCCGCCTTTCAAACGAGTTATTGATCTAGTGTATACCTCGCCATGTTCTGAGTTTGTGTCATTTCCATGCTCGCTTAGAGCGTGCGCAACCAGGGCTATAACGGTAATGTACGTTCAACAAACAAAGTGGCGAGCCTTATAACATGGTTAGCAGCTAGTGATCGTTCGCTTGATCATTCATCGGGATTTATAACAGAGTCAAGAGTGTTAACATGAGCTGGTTTTGCAGCTGTTCAAGTCATGTCGAGTCGTAGTCGACTTGATCAACTTCATTCAGTACGCCGAGTACGGTACTGTAATTGTAAATTTTGGAATTACGTAATAAATTAATTTACGCGTGGCTCACGTGTCGTATCTCATTTAAATAAATCTAAATTGATCAGAAAACCACCAAACTCTTTTACGCGACTTGAACTTGGATTCATACCTTTAACGTGATATTAGCTACAACTTAGCTTAAGCTCACTGCCGGGCATGGTTGGTAGCATCTAGAAGGGCACATACCATGAAATAACTAACAGACTGTAGAATTTCAATGGATATATCAAAGAATTCCCAGAGATCAGGGGTGAGTAGAGCCACGAAACAACAGTAGATGCGCCTTGAGCAACCATGAGAGCTAACTCAAAAATGTCTTTTTACAGTGGACCATTTTAAAGATGTAGACGGCTTGCCTCCAACAGTTTGCAGGTTCCTATCCCACATGCACTCTGATCATCTCGCAGGCCTTGATGATACAAGTGTGGGCCATCCACTGATATTCTGCAGTGCTGCTACGAAAGAGGTGAGTTTTTGTTCTGCGCTTGTGATGGCAGAGTTGAGAAAACTCACTGAAAAAATGTCTAACAATAAATCTGATACTGATAGCTGATTCTTTCAATCTATACAAAACCCCAAAAAGCCTCAGGAAAGAAGCCAAAAAAAAAGTTTGACCACCTCAGGTCTGGGAATGTAGACTACTTGCAAATCCTCCCAATAGGAGTACCACAGGTAGTGGAACAGATGCCGTACACGTTTACCGTAACGCTCTTGGATGTAAGTCACGCTGATGAGCTATGAGCAAGGAGCTAACAATGTAGGCCAACCACTGCCCGGGATCAGTAATGTTTCTTTTTGAAGGGAAAGGCAAGGCTGTTATTTACACTGGCGATTGTCGAAGTAAGAGATAATTGGTTGGACATCTAACTTGCTTGCAAGCTAACAAGCTAGTTGAGCCATGGAACTTGGAGACCTTGAAACATGAGCGAGCCCTCTATTCATACTTGTTTGGTCCAAGAAAGTTGGACAACATCTATTTCGACATGATATGTGCCAAGCGGCCAGAAAGGTACCCGCTTTTACCAAACGTAAGTTTGTCCTTTTTATATTTTTGATCGGAAACCCGTCTAACTGTTATTCAGGCTCAAGGCATCACCGACTTGATTAATTTGATAGAAACATACCCATCCGACACCATATTTTTATTTTACTTTACAACCAACGGCTTTGAAGACGTATTCCTCCGGCTTTATGCGTATTTCGGCATTCAGATCCACGTAGACACTCAGCGTTACGACCAGTTTTCACTGATCAGTGACCCTGAAGTTTACAATCTCGGCCCGCTATTTGTACCACCTGTGAAACCGGACAAACCGGACAAATCGGTGAAATATTACTATCCCGAAGAAAAAAAAAAAGAAGGGTGCCTAACAACAGACATGACACGATTTCGGTCTTGCAGTCCAAATTGTGAATGTGGAACCAGAGATATTTTAGGAGTCGTGCATTCAAAGGTGGTCCTTAACATGAATACTCTTGAGTTCCGTAACTCTAAGTTGTCTATTGGCATTAAAGCTCAAGAAACGGTCCCATCACCCAGAGCACGCTGCCCACCCGGTCCACCCGGTGATCCGCTCCAAGTATCTTTGATTGAACCCTCTCAACGTCCTTTCGATGAATTTCCAGGTGACGCTTTTATTAACTCGCAATACATTCCATCTAAAAACGGAAAAAATCTGTTACCATGTCATATAAAGTACTTTTTTTCGCGGCATTCGTCTTGGCCGGAAATTTATAACTTTATTCAAGCGTTTAGGCCAAAACAGGTGTACCCCTTTGATATCGGAGGAGGTAGATCAGACATGCGGACTATTAAGGAACAATTCGGAGAGGTTTGTTTTGGTGATCACCCATTTCAATATGACATGGAGAAAAAGGCGTTTGACCGACAACAAATTGAGAAAAAAGGTAGGCTTGCTACGCGCATTGAGAGCAGTCATTCGCAAGATTCAGACTCGAGGGATGGACTTGCGGATTGGATATGGCAGGGTGAAAATTCTGAGACGGGAGAAGCTTCTCTTATAGCTTCGGATGCGTATGATTTGCAATCCACACCACCGTTGTCAAATAATATTGCAATTACCGACTGCAGGAGTATAGAATACTCCCCACAGAAGCACTGCGACAACCACGAAGAACAAGAACATTTCTCACAAAATCACTGCGAGAACAACGAGCGAAATATCGCACAAGGCCTGTGCAAGACCGAAAACGAAGAAACCTCTTTACAGCCTAGCAAAGCGCAGGCTGGCGGTTTCCGTACCGGTATTTTACCACTATTCGGAAACACCAACCCAACCAAACCTCCGCACGTCTGGAGCAGTGCCGACAATAATCGTAATGCGGCAGCAAGCACACGTCCCCGAGTTTGGACAAACGCTAAATCAACTTTCCGATCGAAATCGATTATAACTGAAACTGCCAGGGCTGAGAGAACGCCCAGTCCAGAGCCGAATTGTGCGGAACGGAATTCTCAAGACTCCCAAGATCATGAGTATGAGCCTTATGAGATGTGGGCTGATCCCTCTGATACGGATATGACCCAGGAAGGTGATGACAATGAAGGTGATGGCGATAAAGGTGACATCACTCAAGATGACATCAATCATGGTAACGACAATCAAGATGATGACAACCAAGGCAATGGCGGCCAAGGTACCCACAGTCAAGGCAATGATAATGAAGGTGACGATAGTCAAGCTGTTTACAATCAATTTAGCAGCACACAAGCTGATAACGATCAAGCCGACAACAATCGAACGGATGGCAATGAAGCCGACGGTAATCGCGCGGGTGACAAAGAAACCCCGTCTAGGAAGAAAGTTCTCTATACGAAAACAGATGCATCCTCTAGAAGTCTCATTATTCGTGTACCCAATGGAGCAAAGACAGAACTTAAGATAGAATCATCATCCAAAGTCATTCAAGATATTGCTACCTCTCAAGCCAAGGTCACCTCGCAGCCAGAACGGCCAGAACTTGTGCATGTGAAACGACGACGGCTGACGTCGAATATTCCTTCACTTTATCGTCGAGTTCCTCATGGAGTTATTTCGAGTGGGAAAAGGAAGACAATCATGACGTATGAGCATCATTTGGATCATTCGGCTATTGTGATTTGCAGAGACCTGCTATTCATTGATGAAGGGAATGTTTGAGGAATACCGGAATAATGGCGCCGTAACGATAAAATACGGGAGAGCGGGGAACGGAGCGTTCGATAACGGAAGATAATTGCAACTACCGGTATACTATATATATAGTATAGCTCTAGACTGCATATTGGCTAGCTTTGTTCATTTCTGATTTCATTGCGCACACATTGCAGCAAGTGAATCTTCCGGTTTATCAAACCGTGAGCCATATACTTATTGGTATATATTCTTTAATTTCGGACTTATAAATGCAAGTACACCGATGCATGGTAAACGATTTATGATATTCCTAGTGGACTCTACAACTGGCAACGTCCCCCGTTCCTAGGCCCGAGCCTAACGCCTTTTGAATTACGCCTAATGGGAGCCTATATATCTATAGAGTGACACATTGGGGTAGATCCTGGTAGACTGCAGTCACTATACTACAGTACTAGACTAGAGCTATACCGGTAGTACCGGGTACACCAACTTGAGAAATAGTCTATGTTTGCTGCTACCGGTAAGTTAAACTACAAGCAATCATAATCAATTGCCAAGCTCAACAAACAAAGGCTTTGTCAAAATGAGGCAGATTCATTTTCTGTAGCTCTGATCGATATCATATGTCAGCTTATGAGTCTGTGACTTTGTGCACATGTTTGCGTGTTGAGAAGTCTAGATTAGACTATTAGAGAGAGCTTGCAGAGCTTGCAGAGAGCTTAATACACGCGTAGACCCGAGTCACCCGACAATAGCCGCCGACATACCAGTGTATATTGTAAAACCAGTATAGCATATAGCTTAGTTTACTTAGACCCTAATTGGCCTTTTTAATACTATAGTAGTTACTGTTTGTAAAACGTAAAGGGCTTAATTATGTTGACGAACGATAGTCGAACGATTCCACTTCATTTCCAAAGAATCAAAATTTAAGGTCTGGAATAAGGTTACGGTACGTGCAGATATTGTACTAAGTTCTGTGCGTACCACGTGCATATATGCAAATGGCCACCGGCCACGCACCGAGGGCTACCTTAAAAATTAATACGTCAACCGTTCAACGTCAATATTACAACGTTCGATAACACGTTATAACCAAGTGTGTCGTAGAATCCCATGTCGTTTCGTATCTTTTGGAGCTTATGTTACAGTCTATATAATCCGTCCATACTTATTATAGTCAGAGAGTGTAGCAATGACATATTACTACTGCAACAACGGTAGACTACGTATTCATCAAACGCTAGTTGCCGCCGACGTTGGTTTTGCACGTTTTTTCCGTTTTCAGCAGACTAGACTAGTATACTAAACAGTTTAAGTCGGTTGTCAGTTGACTCTGTCCGTAGCAAGGTCTCTGTTGGTACTGCTGACTCTGTTGAATTAGGAAAGGGTCTAATACATTTACTCAACGTCATTTTCATCGGTATTGCTAAATAACCTCGTCTTATCCATTGTACTAACGGCGTTGATGAATTATCGTACTTCTCATCGCTTTGAATCCTCTCATTAGTCTTTTTTTTTTTGTTATCAGCTGTAACTCTCATTATCTTTTACGAGTACTATAAAATCAACTGCAATCCCTCTTCAGTTCCAATCAATTCCTTACTCTTCACAAACAATCATGCCTATTTACACTTCACCATCTGACGGCTTTGCCTACACCTCCAATAATGTTCCAATACTAGTTCCCAAAGGTAAAGGATTCATTAGTGGGAATGATATGGGCCATATGGAACGCGTTGAAACATCGTCTGCTGATTCCTCTTTTGAAGTTAATCACACCTATCCCCGTGGTATTTTGAAGCCCACAAGAATGGCCATTATGCCTCCTCCCACATCTCATCAATCTAATCTTTGGAATAACGCTTCTGCAGTTACAACGCACTCCAATGGACACCTCAATAATGCTTCCAATGCTGAGCTTGTTCGCACAGGTGTCTATAGGACAGGTGGGCATGTGTACCGTCCATCAAACGTTTCTTACAACTATCAGGTCAGGCCCCGTGAAGCACAACGAGTGGCAACCAATGAAGCTAAGCATAGCTTTCTGATAGCTCCAGATGAATCTTTTGAGCAGCCAGTGCTTGACATGCAATTGATTATTCTCATTGCAAAGGCAATTTTGATAATAGTAACTCTTGATTCGATACGACAATCAATGGGATTATATGTCATGTCATTGGTGGCCAGTTTAATTAGTGTTCTGTTTTTGAGAGCTCTCTAAAAGCAATTACTTTGTGTCAATGTTTTCCATCTATTTATGTTGGCTTGATATTTTACTGACGAGTTGGTAATTGGCATATTTACTACACCGGCATCGTTTCGGGAATGCTGAACAATATGACGGCACTCTAGCACGAAGGCACTCTAGCATTCTACCAACGCAGATTACCGGAGTCACTGAAGAAGCCGTCAGGTACTTATAATAATACATACAGGCGCACAGTTTTACAAAATCTGTGCATGCAGGGAAAGAGGGTCCTGCTGAGAATGTGTTTTTCAACTCTATGATACTAAATTGTCATACAGAGGTTTTCGTTTAATTTTACAGAGAATAGTACATAGCTATAATAATTATCACACTAATTGCATAGTTTGCAAGAGAAAAAAAATAAGATGCCATTGGTTAAGATGTATCGGTAGCTACTAAAGATGTTGGCATGTAGTATATATCTAGAATATCATAGAAAAGTCATGATATGGAAATGATGAAATGCTTGAACCTCTTGAATATATCAAATTTCTTTTTCTAAAATGCCTGGTATATGGCTCTCAGAAGACATGGTACATGGATTTTCAACCACGCTTTCAGTGCTGATTTGGTCCACTCACGATTTGAGTCTTAAAAAGCAAATTTTCTAGTCTTACAGCGGTCATACCATGGACCATGCCTGTGTAGAGCGCCACCTCGAATGACATATATAAACTCTACAATTTACTCATTATTTCTTTCTCATCATTCTCTCCAAACATCTCCAACATGTTCTTGGATCCGTTCGACGAGTATAGTGACGATATACTGTCTCATCTTCTTTCCCTTGAGCGAAAATTTTTGGTAAACCCAAAAATGATAAAGAGGCAACCGCAGACTTTCTGGCCTATGCGCCTCGCTCTGCTTAGCTTTCTGGTTAGCATGCACAACTACCTGAAGCTCTCAGCTGAAACACTTTTTCTGACAGTTAATATTATCGACCGCTACGTCAGTAAAACAAAAGTGACCAAAGAGGGCTTCCTGCTCCTGGGATGCACCAGTCTATGGATTGCAGCAAAGTACTGTGAAAAGCGAATAACAGCTCCACCACTTTCGCATATTAAATGGCTTTCAACAATATCAGATACCCATTCATATTACATCATGGAGCGTGCTGTTTTGGAAACTCTTGAATGGTCCGTCGGCTGTCCTACCATCGCCAAATTTGTCGAAATCTATCTTGCGCGTATATTCTTCGAAAACCAATCATATATTAAAATCATGCGCAATATAGCTCTCTATCTTGCAGAAAAAGCCTTATTTCATCAATCGTTGGCATTTATTTTGCCGTCTGTACTTGCAAAATGTGCGCTACATCTTGCCCACTATTATTACTTTGACGGCAAAGTTCTCAAAATACCTTTCGCAGCAGACATGACTTGTATGAACACTCTCTGGAATGTCTCTAACTGTAAGACGGAATCTGTGGATGACAAGTACCATAAAGAAAACCTTTCATATGCCGCATGGTATGTACAAGCTCGCAATCCAGCATGGAGGTGAACAACAAGAAAAAGAAGCCTTATTATCAGCGACAAAAAATGACAAAAAATGACAAAAGTGACGAGATAGCCAAATGAGGCCGTGATAAATGGAAGTCAAACAGCTTGCAATGGAAGTGGTGACATGAAACAAAGTAGGAGAGTTGAAAAAATAGGAAAAAGTATAGTTTGTCATATAATCTGGTATTCTGATCATAAAAAGTAAAAAGTTCTATAAATTTGATAATAAAAGGATTTAATCCAGCAAAACATAACAATAGCCAGTATATGAGAGATCTTACTTGACATACTGCGTTGAAGTGTGTTCTACGAATACGATTGTGCTAAAGTCAATGCTCTTTTCTTGTTTTAAGATCAATGATTTGTCCATTGACATCAACATATATATAACTTTAAGCTCCTGTGGTCTCTAGCATTTCGATATGAAATAAATCCTTTTATTAAAAATTCATAAATTCAAGACAAATAATAATTTTCCTTGTATTATTAAATTATTATTTGTCTTGAATTTATGAATTTTTAGCACTTTCAGTGTATACTATAGTGTGTTTATATTTGATGAGTGAAGATATCAACTTCTCCTTCCTCACTCTCAATGTATTGTATAGGATCCTTAGTGTTCACGAAGTGCCATTTAGCTCTGTATCTCGCCAAACAAACCGACAACTGCCTCATCAGCATATCTGCTTCATATTCCTTCAACTTTGCTCTGATGTCTCTCAGTGCCTTCTCAGACTCAGTGTGCATCATTCCCCCTGGCGAAATAATCAAGGGGTCGAACTGGACTCTGGCGTCACCCACATCAGTCCTTTTACATTCCTCCTCGGCTCTCAAATCTTTGTACTTAGTCACCTTATCTTGATACCTGTCATTCAGGGCCTTGAACGCATTCGTTCGTGATCCCGCTGATGCGCTGAGGCAGCAAATCGATACATCATAATGCTTATTAACCTCTTCCTCTCTGATCATAAAGTCTGTTCGTCTACCATCATCCACCGTGTCCGACCCTTGCGTGGCTCCCTCCTCTTTCCTCACTGGGGGTTCCTTGACAACGCTAACGTTTGACCGCAACAGTGCCGAAATCATAAGATCACGAATTCTGTTATGGCGGTCGTGGCCTATTCCTCCTTTCTGCTGAATTCTGCACGTATCTTCATGGTTGATGCCAATTCGGATGGGACCGTGACAATTGTCGCAGGTTACCTTGTCAACTTCTTCTACTTCAGCATATAATGGATGTGGCAGTAGAAATCGGCGGCACAGTGCAGCCTTTACTACGTAGTCTTCCATTCTTAGTGTTTTGTTCGTTGGAAGAACTCGTAGGAAACTGCTGCCAAGTGGCGTTGCCGCCTCCTTCAAGGAAGTGAGTTCCCTGGCACTCAGCTTCTCCTTAAGCTGCACATACCGTCTTTGGGAAATAGCTTGCGCTACTTGTCGGGGGTTGAGTTGCTCCATTGTTGTGTCAGCTTGCTCAGCCTCCTCAGTTTCTAGAACTACTTGATGCGGGACTAGAAACTTCAGGATGAAGTTCGCATCTCGTTTCGCTGCTGGATAAATTTCGGGTGCCAGTTCTTCATAACTGGGCATGCCCAGCCCGCCATTTCTCAACGGAGTCGTCATGATGTCCGTGTCATAAGGGCCCGGGGTATTGACTCCGCGCAATTGTCTCGTAGCTCTCAAAAGTAGCTTGTCGATATCACCGAATTGCTTTTCGAGGCCTTCAGGGTTAAGGGACCTCTGCAAATGTCGTGGTTTAAACTGTAGACAGGTTCTGAGCAATAATAAAGCATGTTGCTTTGGCATCTTCGATATCCTTCCAATTGTGGTTTCGAATTCACCCTTCTTCTCCTCCAGAAAATTTGCTCGAAAAACTTTGGGCCCTACAAAAGACCCCAATGCTTCGATTCCATCTCTCTTGCAAATGTCGATCTTTCTGGTCCAGCACTTAGACTCATTAAGCCTCATGCTGGATTTCGTTGCTGCTAAGGACTCCTTCGCTTTTTCCAGAATGTCCGTGCGCTTAGACAAAACATAGACATCATCTAGGTACGCGACTACCATCGAGTCTTCTCCAAGCGCTTCTTTGAACTTAGCCAGGAACGGTCTGGCTCCAATTGAGAAGAAAAGTGGCCCAGCTGGGTCACCTTGTCTTACTCCTTCCGAAGATACGAACTTTTCTCCGTGGTGAGTAACCAAAAGAGTGGGTTCATTGTAAGCCCAGGCCGCAGCCGGGATCAGGAATTTGGCTCTCTCTCTGATGGCCTCGGCTATTCCTGAACGGCTCATGGTGTTAAAGGCGTTGGCAAAGTCCAAATGTGCGACGTGGGGGAACTCATGCGCGTTATCATCTTCAATTGCATTGGACAATGCAAATATCGCTGGTTCGACTCCACCCTTGGTTCCCACTCCCAGTTGAAAAGGAAGGAGGAACGCTCCCGGGTCTCCTTGGCCATTTACGTCCGGTTTGTGGGCGAGCATGATAGCCTTGAGCGCCATTCGGTAGAATATTTCCCCCGTAGCAATGGGT
>JAJMKT010000414.1:0-20194 GCA_030563985.1 Geotrichum restrictum
GTAAAAGTATGGACCAAGCTATACTGCAGTTTCTTTACAGCGAATGGTGGAAGAATATGAGTGATTCAGTTGTATTAAATCCTTTTATTATTAAGTTGTATTGATTTTTTTTACTATTATTGTCAGTACTATACATCAAGTAAAGCCATATTTGGCAATAGGCTCTCTGCTGGATTTTGCACACATCTTCATAGTTGAGGCCAAATCGAATGTAACTGTGGCATTTTACACAGTTTGCATCCTCTCCTACGTAGTAGCCCTACTGTGCAAATGTGGCAACAAGAAGCGGCGATGCATTTTGGCTCTTGCTGCGTAGTCTAGCCTTCCAATTTTACCTACAGTAGCAGCTAAGTGCTGGTTCTTCGTGTATTCCCAGTCTGCCGTACGTTACGCAACGGAGTCGTGTCTGTATAGAGTCTATAGACTAATAGACTACCTGGTAGATTATAGGCCTGCGACATTAGCCCTACGTAATAGATTTCTGTAGACAAGGAACTACGTAGGTCTAGTCTAGTCTCGAGACCCTCGATTAGCTACAGTGAATGAATTTTAATCCGCAAGGTTAGGTCTACTGCCTACTGGGCCGGCGTGCGTCGAGACCCATAAAACTTGGACGAGTTTAGACCTGCTTTTTGCTAGCTAGTACTATATCAGCCTATTATCAGGTGTATCTGTTGTCGACTCGCCTCGATAGTAAATGTTGACGTCGCCGAATGATAAGCTAGAGCAACTGTTATCAGTATACTCCGTAGACTCGCGCTTAGAGTATATATATAGTGAGAGATGGTCAGAAAGGGTCATGTCAAAGTTGGACATATGTAGAGTATTTATATAGACTACTCAGTCACTACGTACTGTACTATGGGGGCCAATATACTTATAGCGGTGTAGTATTAGGATATGCCATGGCAGCCATGGTACATTGGGCAATTTGGGTTGTACTGCGAAAGAGCTCGTTGTCTCAACATTAAAGTGTGGATGTCTAGACAGCCGGTGAGCCGTGCAGGGTGCGTCGCAAATTTACAGATGTAACGACTTCAAATTTCATGCGCAACGTCTTCTGATGGCCATGATATATATCTTGGATGAAAACTCTGAAACTAGCTAGTGCTGTTACTCTGCTGTATGTATAGTCTAATCAGACTCCAATACTGTATGTGAATAGACTACTACCAGTACATCTTTCGGTATTCAGCTCCAGATCTAGAGCAATGTTTCCTCGACACATATATAGTATTGTTCCACGTAGTCTGTTGAAGACTCTGTTCAACTCTGTTGCCTGTTGTTTGTTAGTACAGTGTAAGCTCGTCGAAACAGGTTCATGTCTGAACCAATATTCTTGTTGAAGCACCGACCATCAATGTTAATTAGACTACTGTATGTTGTAACTTGTTAGCACTTGAAGCTTCGGAGCTCAACCTGGTTTATGTCTCGTAATGTAGTGACATTGTAGTCCATGTCTCGACAGTCTCATGGTTTATGTCCCATGTACCAGCGACGGTAGCTCATGATTGGCTCATGAATCTTAAATCGTAAAAAAATATATCTGGCTCAAGGCAATTAAGGGTTAGGTTATACCATTTACAGGTCTGTACATGCATGAATGGAGCAGCGGCTGCAGACATAATTCCTTAATAAAGAATAAATGTTTAAGATTTGTGCATATAGTTCGCTTTTTATTGGGCGAGAAGTTGCCAAGAACCCCAGTAAGTTAACCCTTGTATGCATATATCCACTATAACGGCATGCTTTTTCATGCTTTTTCTTTAAAAAAGTCGGAGAGTAGCGCTGGCTTTGCAATTGATAGCGGCGTAGCGCTACTATAAAAGAGCTTATTGCGATTACCCACCTAAAATGTCATTTCAACCCTTTTTTGTCGAAAATCCCCTTGGACCTGCCCAAACTCTCATTTTAGGCCTTCCCTCAGACAAATTGACGTGGGTCCTCTATATTTTCAATAAAAGTTGTTCTCCTCCCTCTTCTTTTGCTCCTTTTTTCTTCTCTTCTTCCTTTCTTCCTACATCCCTCGTCAGTCAATTTTTTTATTATTTTCTCTCTCTCCATCGATCTACAGCTGAGAACATATATCTCAAAAGGTACGATTGGCACGTATTGTTGCAGAATTCTGCGCTCTCAAAGTTTTCATCCCTCTCAAAAGTTTCACCTATTAACACCCTTGTTCTTTAGTTCTCTTGACTTCAATCTTTTGTCTGTTCACTCACCATGGCTTTTGACGCAGAAACCATTGCAAGTAATGGCGCCAGCATGACTGAGTACTCTCATTCCAATCTGGAGTGGACCCCTCTTCTACGAATTGGTCGGGGTGTAGTTATCGGAAAGCATACGCCTAATCCCAACAGAAAGCACGATATCTCCTTGAACCTCGGTGACGAGGTCTACGTCTTCGAAACTCACAACTCGGGGGCCTGGTTCAGAGGTTACGTTGTTTCTCCCCCCTCAGCCCACGCTGCGTTTAATCAGCCTCTTCCCATTGGAAAGAAAATCAATAATGCAGCCCTTAAAGCTCTCGATGCGAATATCAGAACCGGAATTTTTCCCTGTGCAATGGTCCACTTGCATGAGTATTTTGACCTTTCTCGCAATGATAACAAAGCAAATTCTTCTGCTGCCAAGGACAGATTTTCTGCCCTCGGAAATGGTGGTGATTATGATGTGGACTCCTTGATCAATGGTGGCCTTAACCAGCTTGGCCTCAAATCAAAACCTCCCCCTATTCCTGCTCTCCGCCTCGGAAACGAAGTTCCTACAATTGCTAATGAGCCTTTGGTTGATGATATCTACTCTGTCATTGATGAGTGGTACAATACCTACGTGTACCATCATTATCTTTTTGGTAACTATGATCTGGTTAACACTATCAACGGCATCATCCAAGAGCTTTACTTTATTCGCCGTAAACTCATCTATGGGCTCCTCACATCTAACGAGCGAATTCTTGCACGTAAGAAGGTCATCTGGCAAATTGCTCGTGTTATTAACATTCTCAACCGTGGTCATATGGTTCGTGATACCATTACGGGTGATATTCTTGCTGGAAAGGAAGGCCCTGTTCGTCTGGCTCAAGAGCAAATTCTCACTGCTTTGGCGCCAAATTATCCTGATCACTCTATGATCGGTGAAGTTGCCGCAGAAGCTACCATGCCCAAACATATTCTCGTCGATTTCAAATCTTGTGTTGGACAGGGCTATGGTCATGGCCTTACCGTTTACTTACAGCTCCGTACAAAGTCGGCACGTTTGACTGAGCCTTTTGCTATCCAGATCAAACCTGATATGCGTCTCACTGATCTTTCTGCTGTGCTCTTTAAAGATCTTCCTTTGTCTGTTGAAAGAGGAGATGTTATCCTTAATGCTGAAGTCTTCGAGGATGTTCCTCTCAAGTCTAAAAATCCTACCCCAATGAGCACAATCATGGGTGGCGGTGATACTAGATCTACTACAGTCAGCTCTCGCCAACCTAAAAAACTGGGACGACGTGGTCTTGCTTCTGGTGCTGCCGATATTTCTCGTCTATTCAGAATTGAAGATAAAGGTGAATCTCCATTCACCATTCGTATGTACGCGACATATTTTTCTGTTAGCGAACCCAACAAAGACAACAGAGGTTGGGGTGAGCTCTTTGAGCGTATTGTTCGAGGCCGGCCTCGCGGAGTGTAAGTTTTTCTACCTTTATTTGCGCACCAGTTATGTGCCTAACTTTAGTTTTTTTAGTGCTGTCACTCCTCGTGCAGAGCAGGTTGTCTGTACCGTAAAGGAGTTTGAAGCTCCCACTGTGAAGAATATTGAGCATCTTCAAAACCAGGACTCCCATAGCGCTATTGGAATGGCTAAGTCTTTGACCACTACTTCGCTTACGGATGATCGCAATGACGTGTATATTACACTGGGCAAGATCTCTCTTTCGCATGTATCTGGCACTATTTCTGACTATCTCCTGGTATCCTTCGGATCTTCCTCCGGAAAAACATTGTTCAGCAATGCTTCTAATGCTCGTGCTCTTACTACGTGGGATTCTCTTGCTACTTACAATAATGAGGTTGTTGGTGAAATGATTCGAGTCAACAACTTTGAGAAAAATGAAAGTATTTATCTCAGTCTTTACGTTGGCGGTGAGTTTGTTGCTCAAACGAACATTCCTATTTGGCACGGAACTAAGGTCTGGAATGGTAAGAGAACAGTCAATTTCTCTCGCGATACCGACATTATTGCTACTCTCAACATCGCTGTCGAATTTGTTGGAAATGGGTACAACACTGATGTCGCTATTGAAAAGATCTTACACTGGAGAGTGGTATACGATGCTCATGGTGTTGATGAACTTATTTCAACTCTCACGAAGTTCAAGGTCATTGATTCAAATGAGTTTGTCAAGCGCTTCCACGAAATTATGGACGCTCTTCTGGAAATGCTTTCAAGCTTTCTTAAATCGGACCGAAACGACTTGCTTCTCAACATATTCTATGCTCTCGTAAACACACTTGAAAAGGTCACTGCCCGCAATAAGGATTATCTCTATCTTGCCGCCGACTACATTAGCAACCGTTTCAATTTTGCTGGACTTTCTGAGGTATTGCTTGTACTTATGGATCAGGCCATTCAGATTGATGTTGCTCCTGGTCGGGATCATGATCTCCTCCTCAGATTGTTCAAGGTCTCGGACTATCTTTCACAGCTTATTGCTGCTTCTGCCTCCATTGATTCAGATCGTGGCCGTGAGGCTCAGCAAGTAACCATCGTTACTGTTAGAAAGCATCTCAAGCGTGTCACCGACTCAATTAAACATGTACTTGTTCGCCAGGACAAAGACTTCATTGAGCTCCAAATGACTATTGTGCAAAACGTTTTTCATATTTACAGCAATCTTCGGCATTCTGTCCCCGCCGATGACATGTTGCAAATGATCATTGAAATGACCGACTCCATCCGCAACGACAACGACAAGATTAACACTCAACGCTTGCTTCTTATCAAAAAAATCTCTCAGTCTTGGCATTACCAACAAGCCAAGTACAGACCTCACATTACTGCTTACACAATCAAATGGACACTTCCTTTTTGGCTTGATCCCCGCGAGTTTACCCAGGAGCGCAAAGACCAGATCCGACTGCTTTCTGGTATCTTTTCTGCTCAGTTTAACATTCTGTGGCCTGTCAGACACAAAGAAATTGAAGTTTGCAAACGTTATGGCCAACTTCTTCCTGTTGGAGCTAAAATATACAATGAGTTGCTCGCTCAGTTCGAGGCTGGTGGTAAAAAGAGAAGCAGACAAGTGTTTTCTCCTCTTTTCCCAGACTCTTACCCTTTTGAAACCAGACCTATTGATTCCCTAGTCAATGATGCTGTGTTTGACGAAACACTTATCGAGTTGGGTATTGTTCTTACGTTGCTTGTCAACATCTCACACTTTAGCGGCCAACAGTTTATTGATAATTCGCTCACTACGTCCCAGTACGCGGAGCTTGCCTTTAACGTTATCCAGGCATGCAATGCGATGCTTAATTCTGTTTCGTTCCCCAAGCTCTGGATTTCTCTTCTTGCGGTGCATCACGAAACTGTTTTGGGTTGTCTCGACTATCTGTCTGCATTGATGAAGTCAAAGTTCATTCCTATGCCTGAGCGTGCGGAGGAGTTTAATTCTGGTCTATGGTTTTCTTTCCTTACTTCTCTCTTGCACTTGGCAGGTTCCGAAGCAATTGCGGTTGAGCATTTACCTGAGCAAAAGCGCAAAACTGTGTGGAAAATTTCTGGAGATATTCGAGGTCGCGTAGCTGAATTATTGCGTGAGATGTGGGATGCCATTGGCTGGCATGCTACTGACGAAGATCGTAGCAGATTTGGTCTTGACATTTTTGGCGGCTTCCAAGTACAGATGTTTGGCGGTGAGACTAGTTTGGTTAGAGACGTGCTCAACTTGTGTTTGGTACGCCACCCGGCTGCTCAAAAGTCGGCAGTTCATGTTCTTCACTCCATGATTGTCAGTGAATGGACATTAAATGAGGATCTCACTGGCCTTCAACGCGAAATCGTTGCTTCACTTGATGACATTTTCCAATCGCGCGCATTTTTACCTGAAGAATATGACAAGAACGCATTCTCTGAACTTCTTCGTGGATCTTTCCGTACCGATCGTGAGGATGAGGCCTATCCTTATATCAACGCTTTACTTGATGATGTGGAGGAGTTTTTGGATCTCCTTCTAGATCTTTATAACGTTCCTCCTGGTGATGCTTATAACGACGACAGAATTTTCCATGCTCTCAATGTTCTCAATTTTCTTAAGGATATTGACCGTGTTGAAATTTTCTCACGTTATGTCAATGACATTGCTGAATGGAACAGATCTAGAATGCACCACGTTCAGACTGGGCTGGCTCTTAAACTATTGGGATCGGCATATGAGTGGTCGTATGATCAAAAGTTGGATCCTTCTGAACATCCTGTCTTCCCTGCCCAGACTGGCTTTGAGCGCAAAGAGGCCCTCTATGAAGACGTTATTCAGTCTTTCTCACGCGGAAAGTCATTTGAAAACGCTATTGAAGCTGTTAAGGAATTAATTCACGCTTACGAGAGTGTTGCCTTTGACTTCAGAAAGCTTGCTAATGCTACACGCATTCTAGCTAAGCTTTATGAGAGTGTGGATAGCGTCGAGCGCCTATCTCCGCAGTTCTTCCGCGTTGCCTACATTGGTGTGGGCTTCCCTCGATCTTTGCGAAACAGATTGTTTATCTTTGAGGGAAGTGCATGGGAAAAACTTGAGAGTATTCATGATAGATTGCACAAGACTTATCCCGGTGCCACTATCGTTTCTAATGAAGCTGCTGCTAAGCAAGACGGCCAGTACCTATTTGTCACTACTGTCGAGCCCGATACTGAAAACAAGCTTAACTACCTTAAGCATGTCCGCCCTACACCTGGTGCTAAGGAATATCAGGCCCGTCTTGATCTTCGTCGCTTTTCCTTTTCCAGGCCACTTCCAGGCAATACTTCTCCTTTGGATCTTTGGGTTGAGAAGACCACATACGAGACTTATCAAGCCTTTCCTACCATTGTTAAACGTAGTGAGGTCAAGACCGTTACTGTGCTCAAGCTCTCTCCTCTTGAAAACGCGCTGCAACTTCTACAGGCTAAGACAAACGATCTGATTGATCTTGAAGCTGCTTTCAAATCTGGTAAGGGCGACCAAGGTAATATTTCTCGACTTGATTTGATTTTATCTGGCGCTGTTGACTCTCCTGTAAACGGTGGTATTCAGCTATACCGCGCTTTCTTGGAAGATGAGAGTCTTCGAAATGACCCCAGCACTGCTCCTTTGGTTTCTGCTTTGGAAAATGCATTCCTTGACTACGCTGCTTCTATTCAGCGATGCCTCGCCATCCACGGCAAGGTTGTTCCTGCTACACTTCGTCCATTGCATCTAAGTCTTGTTGAGTTGTTTAGCCGAAATTTCTCTCCCGAGTTGGCTACTCTGGGTGAAGGTATTTCTTACGAGGAACAACTTCGCAATGGTTCTTTAATGCGTCGCACATCTGTTAGCAACACCAACTTTGGCTACAGCAAGCAGCAACTGACCTCTCGCAGCACTGAACCTGCTCAGCATGACTATGATGAGGAAGTTGAGTCTAGGGCCAACTTGGACAGTCTTTTAGGAAATGCTATTGCGGCTTCGGATATACTTATTAGAGGCTCAGATTCACGAGACAATAGAAGTGTCAGCAGCGGTGATAGTAGCAAAAAGAGAACAACCATTATTGTTAAGCAAAACCGAGGTGAAATTCCTAGGGCCATGTTCAACTAAGTGTTTGAGCCATTCACTATTAGTTATAAGTTTATTTTAGTATGCTATTTATCGAAGTAATAAAATGATTTCTTGATTTGACTATTCTTGTTTCTTGTTGTGCCTAAAGTTGGAGCAGTTGATGTCTTCCTGTTGCTATCCTAGCAGACCGCCCTGAACTTCCTGAAGAACCAGTGCAAGCTATATAGTATATGTATATATAAGAATAGGCCTGGGGCCCTGAACCATGGTGATTGACATAACCCGTGGAAAGGGCCCTACATAATCAAGATCCGTCGGTAAAATAGTGAATCAGCCTAGGTCCCATACACTGGCATATAGTATAACAACAAGTACCCCCAGGGAGCATAGCGAGGTATGGGAGGGTTAATCCCGACCTTTCCATACTTTAGGCGTTATAGAAAAAACTTGATGATAGAGTAAAAGAACCTAAACTCTTTCTTAGATGAGAAGGAGTAACCACACACTCGAAAACGCTAGAGATATCAAGTGGATAATCATGTTATAGCTGAGGTTTGGTGTCTACATCCCCAAAAGCGGCCACCAACTGTTAAATTTATGCAGAAGGAGGAGTAGCATTAGAGGCATGATCTGGGCCTTGATGGAGGCCACACGACAAAGGGCGAAGGCCTAATACAGTTGCAAATTGTTATATTGACAGTGTTGGTAATGCTCACAGCAGGAGGACGGCTTCATATTTACTCATTTTTTCGGTTTTTTTTACCAGACTCCTCGTCTGTCCGCTCCTTCGTCGCGTTGCCGTGGTTTGTCGGCTGTCGCCTCTCTAGCCAGGTTTCTCATTATACGGCACAGCCAAATTATTTCGCCCTCCAGAAAAAAAAGAGTGAAGGAATCGGCGATCCGGCATATGCTCACAGAGCGTGTGAGGCTTTCTGGATTAGGGAGTAGGGTAAACGAGGAATCATCCTCGCATCTAGCAAGGCGCACATCAAAGATTATTGCAATGGACCATAACACCGGAGGCCAACCGCCTTGTCACAACGTACAGTGAGACCAATAGCTAGTCTTCAGCAAGCTTGGGCTAGGGCGTTCTGGGTTGTGCAGTGCAGTCAACGACAAGCGTGCACTTCTCAGTACGCTTGAAAGGATGGAAGTGTGAGGCTGTGCATCAGCCATATACCGGTACCCCGGGGCCCTGACAGCGCAGAACTTGATTAATAAAAGACCGCACAGCTGTAAGTTCTAGAATTCAGCTGTAGTCTAGTCAGCGCTAGATATGTACGTAGTCTATCTCGCCAAGCTTAAGTGTGGAGAAATTTAGTCATTACCCACTCACAAACCCGATGCGGCCGTTGCAGCCAGAGGCTATTATTCTAAACAAATAAATAATTTTTTACAAAATCCTTTCAAAACTATTACTAAATTCCTCCAAATCTGTTGTTAAGACTTTTACTAAATGCCTTCAAATCTGTGATTAAATTTTTCTCCAAAATACTTGCTTACCAGCAGATTTGGAGGAATTTAGTAATAGTCTTGAAAGGATTTTGTAAAAAATTATAAAAAAATAAAGCTTAATCATACAAGTTTATATAACATTTCAGAAGAGTCTGAAGAGGCTATATATACCACTATAATACCACCAGTACTAGCTAGCTAGCTATTTTATTTATTTAATTAAATTTAATTATAATTAAGAATTTTAGTCATGTGACGTTTCGTTTTGCAATGCATGCAAGGATCTATCCATAGATCGATCTCGACTGGTCCAGAGTTTGTGATATTGTTAAATAGAGAATCAATTCTATGTTATTTGACATGCAAAATTTCCTTACATTGATCAACCGAAAATGGTCTGGCTACTTGTTATTCCTCGGTTTCATTTTTATTATTATTATAACTTTTTTCTCTTGACAAGTAGCCCTTAATTGTGTAAGTACAAAGTCATTACCCAAGCGTTCAGTGTTAACTAACTCAACTAGTTATTAGTCTCCCATGGCGGAAAGACCTACAAAAATGTCCCTCAGCTCTCGAAGACTGGGTGTGGTGCTAGTTTTGAAACTGTCTCTCTCGATTCCCCAAAACAAGATGAATTGGGCAAACTTGATTACTGTGGACCTGAAGATGGAGCAAATATTCTTTTAAACCAAGTCTTGATTGAGCTCTCTAATGTTTCTTATTTCACTTCATTTTAATATTCTACTCTTACGAATTAAGTCGGTCCCTTGCCTGCCTATATTGCTGATATTGCGTCTGGTGCCTCCTCCACCCCGATGTACACTGCCATATTTGGAGATCTAGCTGATAAGTTTACCGAGTTGTTCAAAGCAAAAAATTCTTCTAGGTTGCAGACTGAAGGTAGACAACAAGACGACAGAATTTTTCTATCTTAGAATTATGTCTACCGGTATTGGTTTCAACATTTTACAAACCTACCTGATTATCAATGTTTTCAAACTACTGCTCGTATCCGACAAAAAACATCTTGACTCAAGTCGACTTATGTTGGACTCTGCAAACTTCATTGCGTCTGTTCTCATTGGCTTTGAAAAAATCTGAAGAATGACCCCAATGTTGTTATCGATATTTTGCTTGATATGATTGGAATGTCCGCATTTATCAAGAACACACAAAGCAGGTCAATAGGTCTTACAATACTGAAATTGGGTAGCTGGAGAAACTCCTTTTTTCTATTACAACACCATGGCTTTTGGAGTTAAAAGTATATTGGCCCAAAAACGTTGAATATCACATCTCTTACAGGGCCAATTTAGCGGAGACTATTTTTTGTTTCACTCACTTGCCTACTTTGCATATGCGCTAGTATTTTGGCAGGGATCTTACTATTTCAGTGGTGGCATAACTACAGGGTTTTCCTGACTACCGTCATTATGTCTGTGTTGGCGCCTTTTACCATTGGAAAACCTTGGTCCTGTTGTGCAGTATGTCTGAATTGCAGTTGACTCTGAATTTAAGATTTTTGAAACCATTGATCGTGTCCCACCGATTGGATCATCTCCAATAGATGGCACTACTCGTGCAAAATTAGAGCGTTCTATTACCCACGCTTAGTTTTTTGTTTGCCTATATTGTGAGTTCCCTCATTACTAGGTTAGACCAATTTAGCTCTGTAAGACAGGGTGTTAATAAACTATCTGGTCTTTGTTATCAGTGCAATTTTCTCATTCCACTATCAATTCGTCCTATTTTCCTCTAAGGAGCATCCGCCAGCCTAGGCCACAATACTCGTCCTCGTCTCTTTTTTTGGCAAATGCGCAGGGTTTATGATGACCCTAAGCGGTATCAGTTTGTGCTAAGTAGCACAAATTTTAGGATCATTGTTGGAGGATTTATTGTTGGTGCTTCTTATTGGATTAAATCTGCTCAAGGACCGTGCCAAAAAGGATTACGTGGAATCAGATGCTTATTACCGTGAACTTCTCTCTGCTCTTCTCACTGCGGTGGCTTGTGAATATGACGCTACTAAGTACTATTACGATCAAATTGATCTTCAAGTCCGAAATTCCCAGCTGGTTCTTTGTTGATTTGGAATTTTATACGGCTTGTCATAGGGTTAAGTACCTATGAGGATGAATTTTGATTTCTAGTACGACACCATTTTTATGAGGCAGCATGAGACTGACGCGATTAATTTTCTGTGGTATTTATTTCGCATTGTGTTTAGTGCCATTGGAGTTGGCAGTGTATTTCTTAGAGCAAAAGATACGGAAAATTCCAAATGAGCTGTTGACGATGTTACCATCCTTCTAGGTGCTTTGCGTAAGCTTGATCTCAAATTTAAAGGGGGTTCTCTCTATGACGATCAAGTTGTGGTCGCTATTCTTTTTTCACGTCATTTTTTTTACCCCGGGGCCCACGCGTCCAGAAATCTCCATTCTTTACGATTTAAAGCTTTCTGTTTGCAAAATCCAATGTATTGCTGCTTCTGGTTGCGGTAAAAAAACCACAAATAGTCTGGTTGAACAAGTTTACGAGCCAGGTCCTTCTCTAAAAATGTACTGCTTGAAAATATTTTCTCCGTTAATGTGAAGAGCATCACGACCAGATTTTGTTTGTTCTACAGGAACTTACATCGTGCTCAGATTCAATACGCAATATCTTTATGGGCTTAACGTTACGAGCATGAAAAAGGGCACTTTTGATAGAGATTACAATGTTACTTCTGAAGCACAGTTCATTTTTATAACAAGTTAAAGGAAGCGGAGGATACTATGATTGATGCTGCCCATAACGCAAATTCATGATCCTGTGATTCCTCTTCTCGATGGGTATGACATATTTATTGGAATCAACTCGGCATTGGATTCAGAATTTGAAAAGATTGGTCAAGTCGCACTCAATGCTGAAGCGAAAGGCCAAACTAATATTTCTGTTGCACATCGTTTGTCAAAAATTCAAAATGCTAAAATAATCTACCGGTATGCTTGACAATAGAGGCGGATACTCATTCCGTGTTATTTAAGAATAAAAACAAGTATTACAAGCTTGTTCAAATGCAAAAATTGAAGCATTGAACTTCTCTCATTCCTTCATCGTCAAGCGCTATAGTTTATTTTTTGGAAATCTATTTGATTCAAATTTCTAGTCTACTTCTCTGGTAACTAAAAATTGTGAAAATAGATTCACTGAAATCATGTTAATTCTTGTATTGAGATGTTAAGCGTATCAAGGAAGAGGAGGAGGCAATATCTTCACTCCTCAAATCTAAACACACTACACTGAAAGTGCTAAAAGCTCATAAATTTAAGAAAATCGATATTTCAAATTATGAATTTTATACAAGTTTTTACTCCTATCAACATATCCAATTCATAGCCTGTTATCATATAGTGAAGCGTGTTTTTAAATGTGAATGTTATATTTAAGGCTTTCAATACCCTGTGCTAGTTTATACAGAGAAACCAAAAGCATTAAGAAATAAAATAATAACGTAAATTTTGATGTAGTCTAACTGCTAAGCCTGGCTAAATAGAAGTGCAATAAAAACCAATCAAATCTAAAAATTCCATTGCGCCATAGCAACAAGATGAAATGTTTCATTGAAACTGCATAGACCAATAAGTTTTACAAATTTAATAATTTTCCTTGTATTACTGTATTATTTGTCTTGAATTTATGAAAATTTAATAATACAAGGATTTATAGGTCTACTTATATGTACGTACTACGTAGTGTCGTCGTAGACTGCTTCATTTGAGACCTAGTCTATAGCTAACCCGGATAAACATAAAAAATGTATAGAAAATAAATCAAGATAATAAATAAATAACAAGTAAGATAAAAGACATTCACAACAAATAAAATAAGATATACAGTAGAAAAGAAAGAAAAAATAGAAAGCAGCAACTGCGATAGGCTCAGTTTAATTGCTTCTAAAGGATTCCGCTCGTATTGAATTCAGGTCCCACAATATCTGGAAAGGCATAAATACCTTGTGCCAAAGGAAAGTCCGAGATATCCTTGGACATTATACTACTGGATGGAAGGTCGATGCCATTAATGTTGATCTTTTCCGGAAGACCCATAAATGGAAAATGTTGAGTTTCAATGGATTCCAGCAACGCTTCAGAGGTATTTGTAGATTCTATTAGAAGCGGAGAGCCGATGGCAGAAAAAATGACATTGTCTTCAAGGTTAGAATAGAGCTGCAGTTTAGGACCCCAGTTAGTGTCTTCAGAGAAAGACGGAGGAAAGTGAGTTGACCTGGGAGTAGAAGATGATGTAGATAAGGTAAAAATGTCATCTTCGTTGCCACTATCGCTGATACTGCTTTCGTTGGAATATCCAAGAACATTCCAGGATTCGGAGCTTGTATCAATGTCTTCGAGTCGTTGCTTCTTAGCTATAGGAGCATGTGAATCAAAGCTAGACCAGTCTTGAGGCATGTAAATGATATCTCGGGGTTCGCTGTCGCTCTCAATGGGAGCAGGTACACTTGTGGGAATGACTCTTCTTGGAGAGTTGCTACTGCTCATTGTTTCGGTATCTGACAAGTCCGGAGGCTCTCTTTTTAAAAGCGGACGTTGTGAGCTGCTGGAATTGAATGATTTGAGCGCCGATGATTTCGTTTCAGGTTTCACTAGCCTCCTTCTGAGTGTATTTTGCTTCTTGGGAGGTCGCCCGCGTTTCACCTTGAGGACAGGCACAGATTCATCAGACTCTGTTTCCAAATCGTCGTTAGCAAAATTTTCAGAAGGCTTGACTTTGTGAAGGACTATTTCATCCTTAAGAACGTCATTGTTGTTAATTGGATCGTCCTCATCACAAACCTTGATCCCCATTTTATCTAGGATTAGGTTGACTGAAAATCGCCCTGTTACATCGCCTTGCTTATTCACATGGCGCCCAACAGGAAGAATAAAGGAGAGATTTTCATTAAGAGCCAGCTTTCTGATGATTTCACGTAGCGCCTTTTGAAGAAGGACAACGCGGTCTTCCAAAAGCTCAATGTGGCCAGGAGGGTATGACTTTTCCTCGGGCTTTCTCGTTCGCGCGCTGTAAGTGCAAATTTTATTATCGCTTAAACAGCGAGTACATGGTTTATGACCATCACACTAGGGAAAATATAAGCGTTAGTTTGAAAACAAGATAAGAGTTGAAATAACCAAAGAAAAAAGAAGGATCAAGCGGTGCAACTCAAGACAAAGCCATTATTTGTAATATATTACTCATAATTTGATAATACGAGTTCAAAATGTCATGACAATGGAAAATGGGAGCAACACATATGCACAGCAACTTCAAAGCCAAAAAAGTGGTGGTAATAATAGGGTGACTTACCTTCGTTTTTTTGATTCGGCAGGCATTGCAAGCCTTACCTACTCGTTTTCTCTTGGTATCTTCATAGTCATCCAAGTAGGAAGAGTCCATGTAGTTGCTCAGGGAATTGTTTGTGACCATTGTAATTGTGTAATTGTGTGATTGTGAGGTTTTTGTGTTTGAGTCGTTAATGAAGCAAGATGTAAAAACGTGAGGGAGAAGTATAATGAAGAAAAAGTAGGAAAGAGAATGAATATTTATATAAATTATAAATGGTATACCGTTATACCGTCGTCATAGCCATATGTAACAACCACCAACCATATATGTATACTAAAGTCTACCTTTCCTTAGCTAGAATTATAGCGAAGTGAAAAGAAAAGAAAAGGGCTACATAAGAAACCATAAATCGAAGTGTGAGCAATGATATATCTCTGCGAATTAGATTTCAGAGAAGTGAAATGGAAAAAAATAATGTTCAACTTTTCTTACTTAATGAGTGATGTAAATACTTTCTTTTTTTACTTTCGCCGCGTCTTTTTACTCACATGCGGTAATTGATTATCGTGATGCCGACTGAATTCCTGCTGGCTAGTCTATAGTCCATAGATATATACCGGTATCTGAACTGCGTTGATGAATCAGTCAAATAATTCTTTAGTAATTTATTATAATTATTGTTAATTTCATGTATATTCACAAAGTTGCTATTCATTGAACTTCATCAATTGAAAGTGAGGGAAGCCAAGAATGAATTCTCACCCATAAAATATGAAGACAAAACACTGAAAGTGCTAATTTTATAGTCTACCAGAAGGCTGTTAACCCCAGACCTCCCAGAGCTAGCTCGCAAATTATCTGCATAGCACTGAAAAGTTACAATTATGAGGAGCAAAATCAAACCCTCTGCGAAATCGGCTTGAAACTTACTGCACAATGGCTAGCTTAGATTGGTCAGTGTAACAAGCTCTGCCAGCAGTCTAGACGCTACGTAGTCTAAACATTCTAATAAAAGTAAATGGACCAAAGGACAAGTAGTCTAACAAATTGACATAATAAGTTCTATAAATTGGACTCTATAGCTTGAGATACTTTGGGTAATCTCACTGCCCAATCATTGATTAGAGTCTATCATTCTGACTAAGTACATTATTTAGCCGCATAAAGCGCGCCGCACCAACGGTTTTTTTCTGTACCGACATACCGGGCACTGAGATTAATCAGCCGTCGGCAACCTAGCTTTACTAATTTGGAGTACAGTATCAATCATTTGATACTTTGAAGCTCTAAACGAGACTAGTACGTACAACGTACTGTACTTAGTGTACTAACTTTATGATATTTTTATAGTCTAGGTCCTAGGAGATATGCAATATGACACCAGCTTGCGCACAGGGTTTTCGACGGCCTTCTCTGAGGCTCTGAGCCTCACATTACCTGGTAAGAACTTCCGCCCACTTATTGTTAGAGTGTTCCAGCACGTTAGCTCGCTTTACGGAAACCCCTCAAGCCCTAGCTGGATAAAAGTGCACGCGTATGTGTGCGCAATGTCTCTAATTACCAACCTAACGTTCCGCGGCATTTTGGACTTCACATCATTTATATTCCTCATAATTGACACCCACGTATATCTTTGTATGTAGATTTGTATGTAGATTAGCCAGGAAAGGCTGAGAATATCAACGGCCTATTTTTTTTCTCCTTGACCTGTAAAATCATGACGTCATAAAAGCACGCAAAATTCACATCCAAAACACAAAGATGGAGTTTAGAAAAGTACTGCATGCTCTCGCCGCGTTAATTAACGCTTGTTGATGGTTGTACAGTACTGTATAGCCAGTCCCCCTCGCTTTTCAAACTTCATTGAAGCTAATCATTAAACAGTAGTAACCCTTATCTCAGAACAGCTTTATCAGTGAGTAAGTCTTTCCAATATATCGGATAAATTACGTTTGAATTTGGCTTCCAAATGCACTATACGGTATATACGTAGTGACTTCGATATGTGGTCTGGGCGGACGTCTGGAGTTTTCTCTGCTGTTAAGCTGGTCTTAGTGGTCTATATGAAAATTCAATACAATAATGCGGATACTATAAATTCTTGTATTACTATGGAATAGTATAGATGCATGACGGTTGTAGGCTTTTTTTTTTTTTTTTTCCCTTTTGGTCAAATATTGGTCTTCATTATTATGTTTTATAGTCTAGTCAAATCGACATGCGCTCGATCAGGTGTCTCGTAATATGTTTTGATGCGCGCAATATTAAGCTGGTGATTGGGAACACTAAGCTCAAAATAGATTTACGCGTTGCAATTGTGACTTGCCTAGCCCCAGTTGAACATTTTCAAGCCACTGTTACCTTGAGAAAGTGTTGCCGTGTTGTCGGCTGGACTAGAATACAGCTACATGTACTGTACTTGCATATTTTGGAGATGCATGTTGTCAATTCGACTTCAATTCTCAAAAATACGCACCAACAGGACCAAATATACGCACAGTATTGTATCCCAAGTATTACCAACTACTACCAAGGTCATAGGCCCATAGAATAGTTTAGTCTGAGAGAACTTTCAAACAAGCCCTTTATGTTATACAGTATATCGTTTGTGAAAAGATTTTCCGCTTTTTTATCTTGTTAATTCCGTAGTACTCGATTATATGATGAATTCTTATGAGGCTACTTTGAGCCTATGAGGAGAGCTCGATCGCAAAATGTTGGAGAGCTACCCTAGTCTAAGCGACATACCCTAACCTAGCTAAAAAAAATAGCACGTGCAGTGCGGCTGCCAACTGGAAGTATGTATCCGTACTATGCAGTCTCTGACAATTGACACCGCAACACTGCTTGAGAGTCTAGGCCCACGAAAAGCTCGCATCTGTTAAGAGCTAGCGGTAGTGCACATGTGTCATCCACTCAGCGCTATTTCTACAGTAGACTCTACGGTAGTCTACAGTATTTCAAATGTATTGTATGCTCAATTGGGTAGTATAAATAGACTGCAAACTGCAGTATTACCGGTAGTTATTATTTGCTTAAAATTTTGGGTAATGGACAGAATTGATATGAAACCTTTCCGGATAATTGTCTTGAATTCCCTAAAATCACGTTAGCAATCGATTCGACTGGCTTTAAAAGGGGTATGCTACAGCAGCTACACAGCAGCTATAGCCTACTCAGCCCTACTGTATATAGTATATATTCTCTTCGCAATCGGAAAAACACTTTGGTATATTTCTCCACTAATCAGCCTCCCTTCTCTCTTTCTTGACTGGGCTTTGATGTGGTATCTCTATAGTCTACAGGTTCTAAAGTGGCCTTTGTTATGTTAGCTGACCAACATGCAACTGGTAAATCGACTTGAATGGAATATAAACTTGGTCTATAGCTAGTTTAAAAGATCGATAGGCTATAATCTTCCTTCATGGTGTTTGTAACTCCTTTCCAAAGTGTTCAGAACTTCAGAATATATTCAATATTGTACTGAGCAGAGCTTGAGATTAGAGTCTTTAGACTATAACCCTGGCCAAGGCTTATTTGCGTCCTACTGTATTGCTTTTCATTTTTCTATTTATGCATCGATCAGTCGAGCCATGGCTGCAGAGGATATAGACTATATCTAGCCAAGACAGTAGGACCAGAGTAGGTACTAGCGAGTTTATATCTAATAGACTATAGAGACCCTATCTGAGGGAGTGGCGATTGATTTTATAGCTAATTGTGCTGCTAGAAGTGCTGCTAACAATCAGTTGTGGTTTCTAAACTTTATCGATAATCGAAATATTAGATTTTACGCCGTCGCCATAGTTACTATAGTACACGCCGTACTACACGCCGTACACGATATGAAGTAAACTAGAGTCCAGGCTCTGGAGTCCAGAGTCTCCAGAGTCCAGACTATGGACTAGCTAGACAGGAGAGCTCCAGGAATATGATAGGGCATAGCCTAAACGAAATGCTAGACTACTAAAGTACTACTGCTGTACGTACGTAGTGAAGTAAAAAAATAGACTAGTGCACATAGACTACATAAACATCATGATACATGTACTGTTGTCTATATGCGTTCGACGTGAAAAATGACTCCAACATATGCGTTTTAGCGATTTCCCAAACTGCCCATGGTATGGCTGACGCAAAGTAGACTTCTTAAAGCGGTCAGAAAAACTACCCGACAGCAAATATTAGAGCAAGCTGTCTCGTATTTATATAACAGAGACTCTCTAGTCTAGTCTAGACTATTTAATGCTGTAGAGTCGGTGTAGACTCTGTAGAGTCTGTAGACTAGTCTAGTTATAGACGTCAAGCTTTACATCGATAACACTTTGGAGTTTGGCGTGCGCAGGCCGGCGCTAAAATAGACTTTCCTGGAATGAAGAAAGAAACGTACTGTACTGTAAATATTTTAAGCTTTCTCTATAGTCTAGGCTAATTAGCCCCGAACTTTCCTAGCTGTGTTGTGATGGGAGTCTGATAGCCTAGACTCTAGAGTCACTAGACTAGCTAGTTGAGTCCATGGCACCTGATTTCAAAAATAACAAGAAATGAACAACAATTAAGCAACAAGTTAGCGATAATGAAATGAGTCTGAATAGGAATCGATATTTCTACTCAGACTCTAGTGGTATAAGTCTACTCAAAGTCTACGGTAATGTATAACTGCGAAATCAAAGTGTTGTTAAGGTTGCTTTGAGCCGCGCGCTGCTGAAAACAGCCTGAAATTCACCATGCAGTCTCGCAAAGAAAAATAAAATGAAAATGGCTTACGGTGTACCTGATTTTGTGCTGCATGCATGCGTATACTTCTCCATCTCAGGTGATTTCTTCGGGATTAATTCATATTAGCTACGTAGTCTACTAACTATTCATTCATTCATTCCAAACATTTCGTTAGAAAATGCCGGCCTGGAACCAACGAAATCCGAATCCTAATTCAGCAGTCTCAAAGTCTTTCTATTGAGAGTCCTAAATTGACCTTTCCAGGATATCCCTAGCTGTAGATTGAACTAGATTATACAATACATATAGAAGCCAATAGACTAGACTAATAATACATGCTTATAATCTCAATTGCTCCATGAAATTGGGAATTCTCAAACCAAGAAGATGACGCATAAATCAGATATGGACAAGTTAAATACAGTCGACCTTCGCAAATTGACCTCGATCGGGTTTGGACACTTTTCGAGTCAAGTACAAAGTGGAGTAAATTACCATAGTAATTTGATATTTTGTACGGCTGTGCAAAATTTACGAGAGTCACTTTGAAGTCGCTTACGTGTACATAAATGTAGTTACTAAGCACTACTGGTACTGCCAACATACAGTATTATAACAGCAAAATAGGAATCATTGACTCATCAGGACGGAGATATCGCAAGAAAAAGGCCCAAAAACTTTCCAAATATTCTTCTGGGTGTTTTAACCAATAGTCCTCTATGACAATATCCATCGCTTCCTCTTCATCTGATGGCAACACTAGAGGGGGCTCCCTGGTTGAATCATCCATATTTATACGTAGTATCGGTTGCGTTGAGCACAGACTCAAAGAACTTTACACTTTCCCTCAATTTTCTGATTTCCCTAGTTTCAGCATCTCTGCCTGAGCAGCAATTGCCAATGCCATCCTTTGTTCAGAAG
>JAJMKT010000415.1:0-20158 GCA_030563985.1 Geotrichum restrictum
TAATTAATTCCCAGAGCCCAGTGTTAAAAGATCGGTGTCTTTGTATAAACGGAAGTCGTGCAGCGAAGTGGCTCCGAAACGAGCCGGTACATTTATACCACCAAAGTGATACTGCTCTTTGAGATGGGTTATTTAAGATTGAAAATGTTGTTATTGCATTCAAATACCCGCTACAAGTTAACTAGACCTCTATACTAGTCTATAGTATAGAGTCTACTAGAGTCTATAGACTACTTCACGTCATCGCAAAACGCAAATGTTACGGCTGACGGATATTACCCTAACCTTGAACACCAAGTGTCAGGATGACCTCCAATTTAGTCTGGTACTGAGTAGTAAGCTTGAGTTTAAATCTTAAGAAGTACGTAAAGATAGTAAAACAAGCTAAATTCAATCTTATAGTAGATGTTAATATATGTTTAGAGGCCATGGCCCCAGACGCTCGCCGTCCTGGGCTTGATCTTCGGACTTACCTTTCTTGAAAGGAGGAACGTCATATTTGATCCTTGTGGATAGGGCCCTTTGAACAGTAGGACGTTAAGCCGTGCTTGTCTCTTATTGTGCCTGCAGTTGGAGTATACTATAGTTGATGTCTTCTTGCCGCTATCCTAGCGGACTCTCTCGAAGGACCAACCGTCTTGCTACAACGTACACGACCAATAGTCTTCTACAAGCTAGGGCTAGGGCGTTCTGGGCTGTGCAGTGCAGTCAACGACAAGCGCGCACTTCTCAGTACGTTCGAAAAGATGGAAGAGTGAGGTTGTGTGCCAGCCACACCCTGACACCAGGTTGTTTGATTTCACAGCACACTGAAACTTTGTGTTTTCGTCTGGAGGGACTCGGCGGAACGCAACTCTGATCGTATTATCATTCTAGATAGTTACTTGTTTGTCAGAAGCTTTCTTAAACAGTTAGACTAAATCAAGCAACTTTAACATTTTATTCAATTCATCAACATGGACTATTCACCTGAACTCAACCGTTTAGGCCTCACTGCCGACTCCATTACTGCTGCGAAACAGCATTTATACCTGGCTATGATCCGCATTGGTTCCATTGCAAGAATGGAGGACGCAGAAATGCTGGACGACTCTGGCCGATGGGCTACATGGCACCAAAAATTCCTCACCATAGCCAAAAGGGTGGCTGGCTACGTTGATCAGTACGTCACTGGCGGATCAGTCCACCCTTCCCTCGATAACATCCACGATCAAATGATTGACTACATGTTACTGTTCACCGTTTCACCTACCCTCATGGAAGTAGTGTCTGCTGAGGGCGTGACCGGTCTGACCGCGTTAACTTTTCTAGCTGATAGATGCCAAAGAACTACATTTTTACAAGCAGTCGAGATTGCTGAGAAGTTTATGAGCAACCCAATGGACGGCTCTATTGATGCTGAGGAGTACTTCAAGATTCAGGCTAATATCATAGAAGACATCTGCAACTACAGCACCAACCACGAAGAAATATTGGGCTTATTTATGTTCGCCATAACCAAGAACGCGGCGCTCACTCGTCACATTGAGAATTTCCCGCGATCGATCATAGCCAGGGACGTTACAAGAGATATTAATCATATCTTGACCGGCGCTGGGCTCGACAGTAACGGTATGAGGAGCAACAAGGCTACAGCACTTATTGCGTCAGGTCCATCAGACTCCAATGCTCCCAGAATCGATACGCAGAAAAATAATTGCTGCCTTAGATGTGGTGCCGAGAACCACTTTGCTCGTGGTTGTGCCTCCAAGACTACACTTCCGACTTGGGTACCCAGAAACAAGAGAAAGGGCAACAACAGAAACTCTGGACCCGGTGCAAAGGGTGAAGGATGGGCGGTCTCTTAATGGACTCCCGAACAGCAAGTAGCTCTACGTAATTCTGGCGAATGGGTCGCAGTCTCCGGTGCCGCAGTCCATATTACAAATAGTAAACACAATTTTTCTTCGTATTTCCTATGCCAAGGCACTGTTAATGGGCTTTCATCGAAAAACAAAGTACTAGAACGGGGCGAAATCTCTCTCACGCTGATCGACTCTAAGACAAATCAAGCTATAAATATGGTGCTTCGAAATGTTTTTCTAGTATATATTCCTACCTCTGGGAGACGCCTACTAAGTTGGGACTACTGACAAACGACCATCATGATTTTCATATAACCAATGACACCATAATTATGGATCCAGCAACCGACAGATCACTCGCGATTTCCACCAAACACAGCCACAGCGCTCAGGATTGAATGTGTGCAAGACCTTGACGAATATACACTTCGCTCTGTTTTCAACAGGAGAAACTACGTTCCTCTGGCACAAAGGGCTGGGGCATCTTGGTACTACGGCAATGAAGTCTCTAGCTCCTGCCTTGCATGTGTCGCACAAACACCAAAACGACTCAACTTGTGAAGCTTGCAGGAAGGGAGAGGCTGTTTGATCTAGGCGTATATTGAACAAGGAGAATAGACTGTAAAGGGAGGAGGACTATCTGTTAGCATGAAATAGCTAACGCGTGCTCTGAGTAGTAATAATGAGTGTAAGGAGGAAGACAACACACGACCAACAATAAAGGACTTATAGTGGTGTTGAACTAACCCTAATACCCAAAATCCTAACAGAGGCGACTGCTTTGCCGTACCCAGAATCTTGAAGCAAAACTAGAAAACCGTTATAGTTTATTCACGCTAACATATCTGGACCTAACCGCATGGAGGGAGCCTGTGGTGATGCCTGGTATTTTATCACCTTTATTGACGACTTTACTGGTTACGTTGAAGTGAAAATTCTCAACAAAAAGAGTGAGTCTGCGGGCCATCTGAAGGAACACGAAGGTCCACAATGCTCAACTGCCTCAAAAGCTATATTTCAGCTTGCACAAAAAGGGAATAACTGTTACTGTCGAGCTATCCAGGCAGGTGAGACCAGAAACGCTTATACAGCCAGCAAAAAATGGATTATGACTGCGGTTCCAAGTTCAGACACATAACAGAACGCTCATGGCGTATTGAAAGTTTTGCTACCACTATAAGAATCAATATCAGCTTCCTTTCCAAGAAATAGAAAATAAAAAAGACACGAGAAAAACAACAGATATCGGTCAAGAAGACGGAACTCTGGGCCTTGCTTTTGTGAGCTGAAGAGGTATCAAAAATGAATAGACCATAAAACAGTAATTTAGCTTTGAAGTTTCGAGTAAATGAAAGTACTGTAATAAGCCTACATGCGTTACTAGCCGTGCCACCGTTAGCAACGTTTGCGTGATAGACTACTAAATAGAGTTGAAATAAAGTTTTTAAAAACGGGATTCATGCTAATTCGCATGTGACAGTTTTGCCATGGTGATAAAAACGTCACGAACCATTTGTAACATCAAAAAGGAGAGTGTCTTCAGATCATGGCCCGTGACTCTTACACTTGTACAAGATGCGAGCTCAGAGCCCGTCTCGCGCGTCTATGAATCACTGCTGCGATGCTAGACCGATGAGTAAACTTAAGACTCAGAGCGGTGTTTGAGGTCAACTCTATCTCTTAAGAGCCCAGGACAAACTTGAGCCCCCAAGAGAGGAAAAGAGTGCAATGGCGGGAATCAAACTAACAATCCAACGAGTTTCCGATTAGCAACAAACCAGACCCCGTTAAACATTCGACTCACAGCCGTTACACCAAACCATGAACTTTCAGCCTCTAGGTAGACCTGGTTGATTTCTGTCTGAACCCTATTGTTAATGTCTATAGTACTAACTTAAGCTTTAAAAACATAGCACGTGTAAAAGGTGAGTTGAAAAGCGATAATATTTGCAAACAATAAGGACAATGAAATTGAGATAGAGAATGTTGCGTTTCCTGAACCACAGCAGAGACTTGGTCATCAGTAAGGTTAAGACGATTAGACATAGTGAATTGAATAGATAGAAGAAGAAGGAATATTCTGTTGAAGAACTAAAAACTAAACCATAAGGGAATATATAGTTTATTTATATTGCTTAAGTTAGATTAAGAAATTGCCCAAAGCAATCTTCTCAACTCAAATAGGATACTCCAAGTAATATTATCAACAACTGGTAAATTAAGCAATCTTCACGATACTTTTTTCAATCTCAAATAGCATGATGCTTCAGTCGAACTCAGAATACCGTTAAGGCAACTTGTTGTGAATTGCTCAACAAACTCTCATTCACAACAGAGAAATGAATACACATATAATGATGATTTCTTGCAATTACAATATGTTCTGTTCAATTGACATTTACAGTCGCCATTTCTGGTGGTCTAAACAATGATATTAAAGCTGCTTAATTCTTGTTCTGGAGGAAATAAGTCATGCGTGTATGTATTGACTAACAAGTATTTTGATTTTCAATATGGAACATCAAATCGCAACTGAGCGACTATTTATCTGCGTCCCTCCAGGCATTTAAACAACTCTGCCTTAATTCCAATTTCTGCGCTCTCGAACTGAAGAGATTCTAAGGACATAAAAGCTGGCCTAGCTGCTCCTGTATTTAAGGATTGTTGTTTTCTGAGGTGGCCACAGCCTAAATTGTATATATGGAATAGCCCAGTGGACTCTCCTCAGAAATGTAAAGATTTGTTGAGCTATGAGGTGTCCACATACTAACAAGTGCTGTCGACTAAGCCATTCTTGACTCCCTCTGCGTAGTAGTGATTCTCCGTTAAAATAATGATATGGAAGATAGATTAATTGTTGCTTGATTTGTTATTCTAGGGAAATAAACCTCTTTATATACTAAATAACAAACAAGACTTATAACGACAGAATCGTTACAAATGTAGAGAGCGTATAAGCAATACGATATCTAAAAGAAACTCGCACTTAATAACGTATCACTTACTCAAAGTAGTGACAATGCCGATAGCTCCGCTTCAGCTAACAATATTTCATTCACACCAACCTCGGCTAACAAAACTCGTTTGGAATGATCACAACATAACAATGCTTGAATCACAACAAGATTATCCGCCAACAATGGTGTTAAATCATGGTCATGAACATGGTACTCGATTTTGATTGAAAACTCATCAGCGAGTTCAAATTGCTTTCTGCAAAAGGTAAATAATCGCAAGGAAATATAATGAAACGCTGGACCAAGATTTTCTAGTGCTCAAAGTTACCCATGGTTTAGGACTAGGGTTCTTATGCCTCCATCACTTATTAATTTTCTTTGGTAAAAATACTTCTTTCTTCTTTACCATCACTCCTGCTGATCGACAATCATTGGCAACCAAAAATGCACAAATACCATATGGAATGCGATATCAATTGAGTCAACAAAAATAGGTCCAGCAATATTTTGAGTCAACAAAAATATATTACTACTCTATTCTATGTATCTATGTCTCAACCCCCTCGGGTGCAGGTGGTGCTGCGGGGTCCTTGTCCAGTGCCCAATTCTCACTTTGTGAGCGTGGATCGTTCTCCGGGTTTTGCAGTTAACTGCTACATCCCTGAGAGAGACCCCGCTAAGCCCTCGATAAATCTTGACGTAGACGAGTTTCGAACCCGAAGGCTAGATCCCCCAGAGGTATGCAGCGCACCTCCAACCGACTCGGCTAAACGCCTCCTTGGTGATTATACTTTTTTTTCCCTTTACTGATGATTAGCGGATGGCGCGAAAAAAGTATATTGGAAACTTGGGAAAAAAGCGACTGAATTAGGCCCTAACATTCATGCAATAAATACCCTGAAAATATCAGAGAATATTGAAAAATACCAAATATTGGAAAAGAGAAGAGAAAATACGATTTTGTGTAAAACTACCACATAAACATACCAGCAAAAAAGAACAAGGCAATGGGTCAACATTTCTATGTACACTGACGAAATACGTATATTCTAATACCATGTGGCAATTGATATCAAGCTAATATTTATTCTTTCAGCTAACACCCACGAAAACTCTGGCTTTAGCCTAAAAACTGAGGTGAAGTTAAATTGAATCGCCCATATTCCCTGATTTTGTGTCAAAGCAGATTCAACTCAAACTCATTAGGAAGTTGAGGCATTACATTGCTACATTCTTTTTACAGCCATTACTATCACATATGGACTACCACACTCCCACTTGCACAAGCCAGCATTTAACTACGAGGTCTTAAACCCACTTAATGACACCTGAAAGAGGAGGGGGAGGAAAAAGAAGAAGAGTACGATGAAGATGACGATGATTATAAAGATGAGGATGAAGAAAGAGTCTTAAAGAAAGACTTAATGCTCCTACTTCTGAACATCTATCCAACCGCTCAGGCTCATCCAAGACCTAGAACCATAAACCTCCGTATACCGGCCTTGTGAGCGCCTGGACACAAGAAGTATCAAACGCAGTGGGCAGTTAAGGACCCCCCAGTATTTGAAAACTTGTAGTTTGCTATTAATGACGAGCTCCCACAATTAGCTCTGCCATAATGAGTACAAGATTGCGAATATCTAGTAATACTACGCTGGAATTCGTGGAGGGGAGGTCGTCTGCATGCGCCTTAGTCAAACGGCGAGGAAGGTGTATCAGGTAGAAATTTAGATTACCATGTTCTGTTGTATCTATATTTTATCAGTCTTTTTATAATGGGCAGCTCAGCTACAATACCAACGTACGCATCATATAACTGAGGTGTGCACATGGAGAAAATTGCTCAAAGAGAGCAGTCAAAGAGGAGTAGCTAGTAGTCTGGGCTTTGGCACAGACTGAAGACTCAGTGAAGACTCAGTGAAAAGTGATTATTCTTTAAGGGCCATGACAAGCGAAGATGTTTTTTAATGTTGCTCGTTAGTCCTGTATACAGGCTAGATTCGTAAGTATTTTTGTAGTTCAATATTGCTGAAGATATCGTCAACTCACTTCAAATCGGCCCAGATCTAACGCGACTATGAGAGCCAGTCCAATTGAAGCTCACCGCAGTTTCATATCCATCTAAAAAACCAATACTCGCAAGGGTGGGACTCCAGCTCCCTGAGAATGCTCAGGAAGAAGGCTACTAGAATTCTATACTATAGAATGCTATAGGATCCTAAACGTATACTTTGAAGAGGAATGGCTACCCTCTGGGTTTCGAAAATATTATCATCCCGATCAAGCTCAAGCATTAGTCCACACCCGTCATTTTAGGTAACAGTTAACTTATTTCATGATTACAATCGCAAATTTTGGTGTGTAACCTTCTGTAGAGGTTTTCGTTTTCTTTTTCGGAGGTTGGTGTTTTATTCTGCTGGGAGAATTTAAGAGAGTCTAGTACAGAATATAGTCTATGCGGTATATAATCGAACTGGCTATATAAAATAATTGTAAGGAAAATAATGAAATGCTGGACCAAGAATTTCTAGTGCCCAAAGTTACACATCGTTTAGGACTAGGGTTCTTATGCCTCCATCACTTATTAATTTTCTTTGGTAATAATAATCCTTTCCTCCTAACCATCCCTCTTGCTGATCGACAATCACTGTCAACCAAAAAAGCACAAATACCATAACGATTGAGTCGACGAAATCATGTCTAGCAATATGTTGAGTATTGCAAAAATATATTACTACTCTATTTTATGTATCTATGTCTCAACCCCCTCGGGTGCAGGTGGTACTGCGGGGTCCTTGTCCAGTGCCCAATTCTCACTTTGTGAGAGTGGATCGTTCTCCGGGTTTTTCAGCTAACTGCTACATCCCTGAGAGAGACCCCGCTAAGCCCTCGATAAATCTTGACTTAGACGAGTTTCGAACCCGAAGGCTAGATCCCCCAGAGGTATGCAGCGCACCTCCAACCGACTCGGCTAAACGCCTCCTTGGTGATTATACTTTTTTTTCCCTTTACTGATGATTAGCGGATGGCGCGAAAAAAGTATATTGGAAACTTGGGAAAAAAGCGACTGAATTAGGCACTAACATTCATGCAATAAATACCTAGAAAATATCAGAAAATGTATTGAAAAATACCAAATATTGGAAAAGACAGAAGAGACCATTTTTTGAAAACCTACCACACAATACCACGCAATGTTACCAGATGAACCAGGCGCTGGCTCATGAACACGAAACACAAATATCTACAATACCAAGTAGCGATTGATTACTATGCAGCGATTGATTTCAAGTTGATTTATTTGAATATGTATTCTTTCAGCTAAACCCATGAGAACCTTGTCTTAAGTCAACAAACTACAGAGGTGCGCGAATGATGGTGAAAGTAAATTGAGTCGCTTAAAATTCCCTATTTTTTCGTTGCAACAGATTCAGCTCAAAACCATCAAGAAGTTACACTTTTCCGGCATAATTAGTAGCTACCCAAAAGGTAGACACGGCCTCGGAATCCTTGTTGAAAAGCGGCAGAGACCAGAAGGCTTGGGAAAGCCGAAATATATCAGAGGGACGAAGAAGCGAAGACTTTGGGGCATCTTTCATTCTACGAGCAGCCACGCCAGCATTTATAGCCTGATAATTTCTTCTGCTCGAGAGTGCAGAAGTTGGAACGAAGCCAGAGTTAGAAGGAATCGGAGGAACTAGAGGAAATCAGATAAAAGTTCCTCAATTCTGAGAGTATGATGTTGCGTTTCGAGAACCACAGCAGAATACCGTTAAGGCAACTTGTTGTGAATTGCTCAACAAATTCTCATTCACAACATATGATAGTATTTTGATCGAGACTTGGAGCTAGATAAATTAGCTGGAGGTACAAGAGCGACCAGAGGTGTGGCTACATACATGTACGTGGAAACTGGATCAACATATAGAAAGCATGCTCATTCAATAGCATTATACCTTATTTTCTCCTCCTAACAGAAGCATGTGTTTTCGATTCGCAAGTTACCGCACAACTTGGATTTATTTCGCTTTAATAACTTTTTTAACCGGTCTATTTCTTTACTTTTTTCTAGCTGGGAGTTTTGAGAAAACAAATTACGAAATGAAGGTCTTAGACCTAAGCTTTGTTGTTATTCCGTTTGAAAGCTCTAGCTGCTGTAATTGATGTTCCTCAATGACCAGAGTCTCCATGGAGAGTCCAAGACGGTTGTCTTCAGTAACGGGAATATAAACTGCTTTATATACTAAATAACTAACTGAGGGGTTCCTCATGGAGGATGTAGACTAGATAATAACTGCTACTATGTCTATTCGCAGTAAACTCTTTAGCCATGGATGGTAATGAACAACTCCGATAACCTCTCATCGGCTCATATGCACGACAGTGCTGAGAGTCCCTCTTCGACTAACAATATCTCATTTATAATAGTACCACACTCAATGTTGTGGCGTTTCGTGATGCCGATTGGGCCGGCAAAAAATCTGGTTGAAGATCTACGATTGGTTATTTGATGAAGGTGTCTGGATGTGCGACTTGTTTGGAAAAGAAATAAAGAGTGGTCAGTTTATCTAGAACTGAAGCTGAGTACATGGCTGCGAGTGATGTAACTAAAGAGGTGCTGTGGATTCTAAATATGTTGGATGGTGTGAATTTGTTTCGAGTAACGCTAGAATAATGTAGAACTTTTTACTTGCGGCATTAAAATCGTTTGTACTCTCCTAGCACAACCATCTTAATTTAAAGGAATGACAACGCCATAAGTTCTTCTCCGGTTATCAATATCTCATTCACAACATCAACAATAATTGAATCACGGCAAAACTGTTTAGCAAACAACTTAGGGCAAAGCATTCTCTTGTAGGTTCAAAATACCTGCGCCTTCAATTCTTCTCTTACAAAACTCCTAACTGGAGGAAAGGTTGTAAAAACGGGTAAGCCCAATTATGGCTAACACTGGACATTCTGCTTGATTAATGTTGCCAAATACGCCTTACACAACCATTACCAAAACCACCAAAACCTAAACAGACTACGGTGCGTGATTGACTTGAGGGCACAGGCAAAGGATAGCAGAGGAGGTTAAGTAATGATAAACACTGAAAGGGCGATGGCCAAGATACAAATGCCGCACAAATGTTTGACTTGAAGCTCAGCAGATAAAACTGAATAATAAATTGAAAGGCCAACGTATGAGCACAAGAGCCGAGAAAGTAAAGCAAAAGTTAAAATGTACCCAGTTATCTAGACACATGCGACAGACTCACACTTAGAGGTACTTGTGAGTGGGCGAGTGATAGGCTGGATTTAATAGGCATGAATGATTGTAAAAAGGGCATGTTTATAAATTACCTTACAAGTGGATCCTCTGGGTCCTAATGGGGCTGGAAAACTGTCATTCCTCTTGGGTTTGAAGTGAATTTTAAACTGATTAATTTGCCTTCGATGTCATTTACGTATCCTCATACCGGTAATTTGTAAGCCAAGATTTCATGGGTATGAACTGAAATAAAACATATTCAAATGGGTTGAATGGAAAGTAACTGCAACAGGGTATTAAATTTGCCATATGGTAGTTGGAATATATGTACTTTGTGTCAGTGCAATGTTGACCTAGTATCTCGTTTCTTATTGGGTAAGTTGTGTGGTAATTTTGCAAAGAGTGTTCGCTTGCCTCTTTTTCAGTATTTGGTATACCTCGGAATCAGAAATTGCCTCCTCTGCCTTTTCCAACATTTGGTATTTTTCAATATTTTTTGATATTTTCAGGGTATTTATTGCATGAATGTTAGTGCCTAATTCAGTCGTTTTTTTTTCGAATTTTCGAATTTTCCAATATACTTTTTTTACTCGCCATCCGCTAATCATCAGTAAAGGGATAAAAAAGTATAATCACCAAGGAGGCGTTTAGCCGAGTCGGTTGGAGGTGCGCTGCATACCTCTGGGGGATCTAGCCTTCGGGTTCGAAACTCGTCTAAGTCAAGATTTATCGAGGGCTTAGCGGGGTCTCTCTCAGAGATGTAGCAGTTAGCTGAAAAACCCGGAGAACGATCCACTCTCACAAAGTGAGAATTGGGCACTGGACAAGGACCCCGCAGTACCACCTGCACCCGAGGGGGTTGAGACATAGATACATAGAATAGAGTAGTAATATATTTTTGCAATACTCAACATATTGCTAGACATGATTTCGTCGACTCAATCGTTATGGTATTTGTGCTTTTTTGGTTGACAGTGATTGTCGATCAGCAAGAGGGATGGTTAAGAGGAAAGGATTATTTTTACCAAAGAAAATTAATAAGTGATGGGGGCATAAGAACCCTAGTCCTAAATCATGGGTAACTTTGAGCACTAGAAAATCTTGGTCCGGCGTTTCATTCTTTTCCTTGCAATTATTTACCTTTACCAGAAAGCAGCTTGAAATCGCTGATAAGTTTTTAATCACGTACCATGTTCATAACCATGTTCATGACCATGATTTAACACCTTTATTGACGGATAATCTTAACATCTCTCAAGAGAGTCGACGAGACCAGCCCACAAGTGCAATTCGGCTGTGGTCACTTCGGAAAACAACAATCCCTCAGTGTAGAAGCAGCTAGGCCAGCTTCAATGTCCATAAAATCCCTTCAGTCCGAGAGCGCAGAAATTGTGATTAGGACAGAGTCACAAGAACTGGAAAAACGCAGGTAAGAGTCGCTCAGTTGCTATTTGATGTCCCATATTAATTGAAAATCAACAGACTGTCTTAGAAAATACATCCCCGCATGATTTATTTCCTCTAGAACAATAATCAAGCAAATTCAACAACTCTAGTATCATTATTTAGAGCATCAAAAATGGCGACTATTATAACGGGGTGGTGCGAGATATTCAGCAAAACAAGCCATGGCCGTTCCGATAAGTGCCTGAACTTGCAACCGCAGCCATAATCCAACGTCCTATTTTCTTAGCTTTGATTCCTTAGAGAGCCCCAATGGACTTTACCACTACCTGTTGCTTTTCCAATCAGGAGAGCCATAACTCATTTTTTTGGCTGGCTATAGAAGCGTTTCTGGTATCACCTGTCTGGATAACTCGACAGTAACAGTCATTCCCTTTTTTTATAAGCTTAAATATAGCTTTTGAGGCAGTTTAGCATTATGGACCTTCGCTTTCATTTCCATAGTGTGACCTACTGGAAAAACGAACCTTTTTGCGACTTGTAGAACCAAAATTCGTTAGAATCCAAAGTCAGTGAACTTGGTAGAAGCCTTCAAATTTACTTGGTGAGCTATTGTTGGTGTGCTGAGAGTAGGGTCAGACAGGGCTATCAGCATTTTTTGTGTCGAAGTGTCAAAAAATTATATTCATCTTTTCCGGTAGGTCTTCTTGATTTGATTGTACCGCTACTAGTTTCACATATAGCTCTATTATCCAACATTTGGTATTTTTCAATATTTTCTGATATTTTTGGGGTACTTCTTGCATGAATATTATTGCCTAATTCAGTCGTTTTTTTTCGAATTGTCCAGTATACTTTTTTACTCGCCATCCGTTAATCATCAGTAAAGGGATAAAAAAGTATAATCACCAAGGAGGCGTTTAGCCGAGTCGGTTGGAGGTGCGCTGTATACCTCTGGGGGATCTAGCCTTCGGGTTCGAAACTCGTCTAAGTCAAGATTTATCGAGGGCTTAGCGGGGTCTCTCTCAGGGATGTAGCAGTTAGCTGAAAAACCCGGAGAACGATCCACTCTCACAAAGTGAGAATTGGGCACTGGACAAGGACCCCGCAGTACCACCTGCACCCGAGGGGGTTGAGACATAGATACATAAAATAGAGTAGTAATATATTTTTGCAATACTCAACATATTGCTAGACATGATTTCGTCGACTCAATCGTTATGGTATTTGTGCTTTTTTGGTTGACAGTGATTGTCGATCAGCAAGAGGGATGGTTAGGAGGAAAGGATTATTATTACCAAAGAAAATTAATAAGTGATGGAGGCATAAGAACCCTAGTCCTAAACGATGTGTAACTTTGGGCACTAGAAATTCTTGGTCCAGCATTTCATTATTTTCCTTACAATTATTTTATATAGCCAGTTCGATTATATACCGCATAGACTATATTCTGTACTAGACTCTCTTAAATTCTCCCAGCAGAATAAAACACCAACCTCCGAAAAAGAAAACGAAAACCTCTACAGAAGGTTACACACCAAAATTTGCGATTGTAATCATGAAATAAGTTAACTGTTACCTAAAATGACGGGTGTGGACTAATGCTTGAGCTTGATCGGGATGATAATATTTTCGAAACCCAGAGGGTAGCCATTCCTCTTCAAAGTATACGTTTAGGATCCTATAGCATTCTATAGTATAGAATTCTAGTAGCCTTCTTCCTGAGCATTCTCAGGGAGCTGGAGTCCCACCCTTGCGAGTATTGGTTTTTTAGATGGATATGAAACTGCGGTGAGCTTCAATTGGACTGGCTCTCATAGTCGCGTTAGATCTGGGCCGATTTGAAGTGAGTTGACGATATCTTCAGCAATATTGAACTACAAAAATACTTACGAATCTAGCCTGTATACAGGACTAACGAGCAACATTAAAAAACATCTTCGCTTGTCATGGCCCTTAAAGAATAATCACTTTTCACTGAGTCTTCACTGAGTCTTCAGTCTGTGCCAAAGCCCAGACTACTAGCTACTCCTCTTTGACTGCTCTCTTTGAGCAATTTTCTCCATGTGCACACCTCAGTTATATGATGCGTACGTTGGTATTGTAGCTGAGCTGCCCATTATAAAAAGACTGATAAAATATAGATACAACAGAACATGGTAATCTAAATTTCTACCTGATACACCTTCCTCGCCGTTTGACTAAGGCGCATGCAGACGACCTCCCCTCCACGAATTCCAGCGTAGTATTACTAGATATTCGCAATCTTGTACTCATTATGGCAGAGCTAATTGTGGGAGCTCGTCATTAATAGCAAACTACAAGTTTTCAAATACTGGGGGGTCCTTAACTGCCCACTGCGTTTGATACTTCTTGTGTCCAGGCGCTCACAAGGCCGGTATACGGAGGTTTATGGTTCTAGGTCTTGGATGAGCCTGAGCGGTTGGATAGATGTTCAGAAGTAGGAGCATTAAGTCTTTCTTTAAGACTCTTTCTTCATCCTCATCTTTATAATCATCGTCATCTTCATCGTACTCTTCTTCTTTTTCCTCCCCCTCCTCTTTCAGGTGTCATTAAGTGGGTTTAAGACCTCGTAGTTAAATGCTGGCTTGTGCAAGTGGGAGTGTGGTAGTCCATATGTGATAGTAATGGCTGTAAAAAGAATGTAGCAATGTAATGCCTCAACTTCCTAATGAGTTTGAGTTGAATCTGCTTTGACACAAAATCAGGGAATATGGGCGATTCAATTTAACTTCACCTCAGTTTTTAGGCTAAAGCCAGAGTTTTCGTGGGTGTTAGCTGAAAGAATAAATATTAGCTTGATATCAATTGCCACATGGTATTAGAATATACGTATTTCGTCAGTGTACATAGAAATGTTGACCCATTGCCTTGTTCTTTTTTGCTGGTATGTTTATGTGGTAGTTTTACACAAAATCGTATTTTCTCTTCTCTTTTCCAATATTTGGTATTTTTCAATATTCTCTGATATTTTCAGGGTATTTATTGCATGAATGTTAGGGCCTAATTCAGTCGCTTTTTTCCCAAGTTTCCAATATACTTTTTTCGCGCCATCCGCTAATCATCAGTAAAGGGAAAAAAAAGTATAATCACCAAGGAGGCGTTTAGCCGAGTCGGTTGGAGGTGCGCTGCATACCTCTGGGGGATCTAGCCTTCGGGTTCGAAACTCGTCTACGTCAAGATTTATCGAGGGCTTAGCGGGGTCTCTCTCAGGGATGTAGCAGTTAACTGCAAAACCCGGAGAACGATCCACGCTCACAAAGTGAGAATTGGGCACTGGACAAGGACCCCGCAGCACCACCTGCACCCGAGGGGGTTGAGACATAGATACATAGAATAGAGTAGTAATATATTTTTGTTGACTCAAAATATTGCTGGACCTATTTTTGTTGACTCAATTGATATCGCATTCCATATGGTATTTGTGCATTTTTGGTTGCCAATGATTGTCGATCAGCAGGAGTGATGGTAAAGAAGAAAGAAGTATTTTTACCAAAGAAAATTAATAAGTGATGGAGGCATAAGAACCCTAGTCCTAAACCATGGGTAACTTTGAGCACTAGAAAATCTTGGTCCAGCGTTTCATTATATTTCCTTGCGATTATTTACCTTTTGCAGAAAGCAATTTGAACTCGCTGATGAGTTTTCAATCAAAATCGAGTACCATGTTCATGACCATGATTTAACACCATTGTTGGCGGATAATCTTGTTGTGATTCAAGCATTGTTATGTTGTGATCATTCCAAACGAGTTTTGTTAGCCGAGGTTGGTGTGAATGAAATATTGTTAGCTGAAGCGGAGCTATCGGCATTGTCACTACTTTGAGTAAGTGATACGTTATTAAGTGCGAGTTTCTTTTAGATATCGTATTGCTTATACGCTCTCTACATTTGTAACGATTCTGTCGTTATAAGTCTTGTTTGTTATTTAGTATATAAAGAGGTTTATTTCCCTAGAATAACAAATCAAGCAACAATTAATCTATCTTCCATATCATTATTTTAACGGAGAATCACTACTACGCAGAGGGAGTCAAGAATGGCTTAGTCGACAGCACTTGTTAGTATGTGGACACCTCATAGCTCAACAAATCTTTACATTTCTGAGGAGAGTCCACTGGGCTATTCCATATATACAATTTAGGCTGTGGCCACCTCAGAAAACAACAATCCTTAAATACAGGAGCAGCTAGGCCAGCTTTTATGTCCTTAGAATCTCTTCAGTTCGAGAGCGCAGAAATTGGAATTAAGGCAGAGTTGTTTAAATGCCTGGAGGGACGCAGATAAATAGTCGCTCAGTTGCGATTTGATGTTCCATATTGAAAATCAAAATACTTGTTAGTCAATACATACACGCATGACTTATTTCCTCCAGAACAAGAATTAAGCAGCTTTAATATCATTGTTTAGACCACCAGAAATGGCGACTGTAAATGTCAATTGAACAGAACATATTGTAATTGCAAGAAATCATCATTATATGTGTATTCATTTCTCTGTTGTGAATGAGAGTTTGTTGAGCAATTCACAACAAGTTGCCTTAACGGTATTCTGAGTTCGACTGAAGCATCATGCTATTTGAGATTGAAAAAAGTATCGTGAAGATTGCTTAATTTACCAGTTGTTGATAATATTACTTGGAGTATCCTATTTGAGTTGAGAAGATTGCTTTGGGCAATTTCTTAATCTAACTTAAGCAATATAAATAAACTATATATTCCCTTATGGTTTAGTTTTTAGTTCTTCAACAGAATATTCCTTCTTCTTCTATCTATTCAATTCACTATGTCTAATCGTCTTAACCTTACTGATGACCAAGTCTCTGCTGTGGTTCAGGAAACGCAACATTCTCTATCTCAATTTCATTGTCCTTATTGTTTGCAAATATTATCGCTTTTCAACTCACCTTTTACACGTGCTATGTTTTTAAAGCTTAAGTTAGTACTATAGACATTAACAATAGGGTTCAGACAGAAATCAACCAGGTCTACCTAGAGGCTGAAAGTTCATGGTTTGGTGTAACGGCTGTGAGTCGAATGTTTAACGGGGTCTGGTTTGTTGCTAATCGGAAACTCGTTGGATTGTTAGTTTGATTCCCGCCATTGCACTCTTTTCCTCTCTTGGGGGCTCAAGTTTGTCCTGGGCTCTTAAGAGATAGAGTTGACCTCAAACACCGCTCTGAGTCTTAAGTTTACTCATCGGTCTAGCATCGCAGCAGTGATTCATAGACGCGCGAGACGGGCTCTGAGCTCGCATCTTGTACAAGTGTAAGAGTCACGGGCCATGATCTGAAGACACTCTCCTTTTTGATGTTACAAATGGTTCGTGACGTTTTTATCACCATGGCAAAACTGTCACATGCGAATTAGCATGAATCCCGTTTTTAAAAACTTTATTTCAACTCTATTTAGTAGTCTATCACGCAAACGTTGCTAACGGTGGCACGGCTAGTAACGCATGTAGGCTTATTACAGTACTTTCATTTACTCGAAACTTCAAAGCTAAATTACTGTTTTATGGTCTATTCATTTTTGATACCTCTTCAGCTCACAAAAGCAAGGCCCAGAGTTCCGTCTTCTTGACCGATATCTGTTGTTTTTCTCGTGTCTTTTTTATTTTCTATTTCTTGGAAAGGAAGCTGATATTGATTCTTATAGTGGTAGCAAAACTTTCAATACGCCATGAGCGTTCTGTTATGTGTCTGAACTTGGAACCGCAGTCATAATCCATTTTTTGCTGGCTGTATAAGCGTTTCTGGTCTCACCTGCCTGGATAGCTCGACAGTAACAGTTATTCCCTTTTTGTGCAAGCTGAAATATAGCTTTTGAGGCAGTTGAGCATTGTGGACCTTCGTGTTCCTTCAGATGGCCCGCAGACTCACTCTTTTTGTTGAGAATTTTCACTTCAACGTAACCAGTAAAGTCGTCAATAAAGGTGATAAAATACCAGGCATCACCACAGGCTCCCTCCATGCGGTTAGGTCCAGATATGTTAGCGTGAATAAACTATAACGGTTTTCTAGTTTTGCTTCAAGATTCTGGGTACGGCAAAGCAGTCGCCTCTGTTAGGATTTTGGGTATTAGGGTTAGTTCAACACCACTATAAGTCCTTTATTGTTGGTCGTGTGTTGTCTTCCTCCTTACACTCATTATTACTACTCAGAGCACGCGTTAGCTATTTCATGCTAACAGATAGTCCTCCTCCCTTTACAGTCTATTCTCCTTGTTCAATATACGCCTAGATCAAACAGCCTCTCCCTTCCTGCAAGCTTCACAAGTTGAGTCGTTTTGGTGTTTGTGCGACACATGCAAGGCAGGAGCTAGAGACTTCATTGCCGTAGTACCAAGATGCCCCAGCCCTTTGTGCCAGAGGAACGTAGTTTCTCCTGTTGAAAACAGAGCGAAGTGTATATTCGTCAAGGTCTTGCACACATTCAATCCTGAGCGCTGTGGCTGTGTTTGGTGGAAATCGCGAGTGATCTGTCGGTTGCTGGATCCATAATTATGGTGTCATTGGTTATATGAAAATCATGATGGTCGTTTGTCAGTAGTCCCAACTTAGTAGGCGTCTCCCAGAGGTAGGAATATATACTAGAAAAACATTTCGAAGCACCATATTTATAGCTTGATTTGTCTTAGAGTCGATCAGCGTGAGAGAGATTTCGCCCCGTTCTAGTACTTTGTTTTTCGATGAAAGCCCATTAACAGTGCCTTGGCATAGGAAATACGAAGAAAAATTGTGTTTACTATTTGTAATATGGACTGCGGCACCGGAGACTGCGACCCATTCGCCAGAATTACGTAGAGCTACTTGCTGTTCGGGAGTCCATTAAGAGACCGCCCATCCTTCACCCTTTGCACCGGGTCCAGAGTTTCTGTTGTTGCCCTTTCTCTTGTTTCTGGGTACCCAAGTCGGAAGTGTAGTCTTGGAGGCACAACCACGAGCAAAGTGGTTCTCGGCACCACATCTAAGGCAGCAATTATTTTTCTGCGTATCGATTCTGGGAGCATTGGAGTCTGATGGACCTGACGCAATAAGTGCTGTAGCCTTGTTGCTCCTCATACCGTTACTGTCGAGCCCAGCGCCGGTCAAGATATGATTAATATCTCTTGTAACGTCCCTGGCTATGATCGATCGCGGGAAATTCTCAATGTGACGAGTGAGCGCCGCGTTCTTGGTTATGGCGAACATAAATAAGCCCAATATTTCTTCGTGGTTGGTGCTGTAGTTGCAGATGTCTTCTATGATATTAGCCTGAATCTTGAAGTACTCCTCAGCATCAATAGAGCCGTCCATTGGGTTGCTCATAAACTTCTCAGCAATCTCGACTGCTTGTAAAAATGTAGTTCTTTGGCATCTATCAGCTAGAAAAGTTAACGCGGTCAGACCGGTCACGCCCTCAGCAGACACTACTTCCATGAGGGTAGGTGAAACGGTGAACAGTAACATGTAGTCAATCATTTGATCGTGGATGTTATCGAGGGAAGGGTGGACTGATCCGCCAGTGACGTACTGATCAACGTAGCCAGCCACCCTTTTGGCTATGGTGAGGAATTTTTGGTGCCATGTAGCCCATCGGCCAGAGTCGTCCAGCATTTCTGCGTCCTCCATTCTTGCAATGGAACCAATGCGGATCATAGCCAGGTATAAATGCTGTTTCGCAGCAGTAATGGAGTCGGCAGTGAGGCCTAAACGGTTGAGTTCAGGTGAATAGTCCATGTTGATGAATTGAATAAAATGTTAAAGTTGCTTGATTTAGTCTAACTGTTTAAGAAAGCTTCTGACAAACAAGTAACTATCTAGAATGATAATACGATCAGAGTTGCGTTCCGCCGAGTCCCTCCAGACGAAAACACAAAGTTTCAGTGTGCTGTGAAATCAAACAACCTGGTGTCAGGGTGTGGCTGGCACACAACCTCACTCTTCCATCTTTTCGAACGTACTGAGAAGTGCGCGCTTGTCGTTGACTGCACTGCACAGCCCAGAACGCCCTAGCCCTAGCTTGTAGAAGACTATTGGTCGTGTACGTTGTAGCAAGACGGTTGGTCCTTCGAGAGAGTCCGCTAGGATAGCGGCAAGAAGACATCAACTATAGTATACTCCAACTGCAGGCACAATAAGAGACAAGCACGGCTTAACGTCCTACTGTTCAAAGGGCCCTATCCACAAGGATCAAATATGACGTTCCTCCTTTCAAGAAAGGTAAGTCCGAAGATCAAGCCCAGGACGGCGAGCGTCTGGGGCCATGGCCTCTAAACATATATTAACATCTACTATAAGATTGAATTTAGCTTGTTTTACTATCTTTACGTACTTCTTAAGATTTAAACTCAAGCTTACTACTCAGTACCAGACTAAATTGGAGGTCATCCTGACACTTGGTGTTCAAGGTTAGGGTAATATCCGTCAGCCGTAACATTTGCGTTTTGCGATGACGTGAAGTAGTCTATAGACTCTAGTAGACTCTATACTATAGACTAGTATAGAGGTCTAGTTAACTTGTAGCGGGTATTTGAATGCAATAACAACATTTTCAATCTTAAATAACCCATCTCAAAGAGCAGTATCACTTTGGTGGTATAAATGTACCGGCTCGTTTCGGAGCCACTTCGCTGCACGACTTCCGTTTATACAAAGACACCGATCTTTTAACACTGGGCTCTGGGAATTAATTA
>JAJMKT010000416.1:0-13666 GCA_030563985.1 Geotrichum restrictum
GGGTGCTTTAAAGGAGTCGATGAATTCGATCAATTTGTTTAAAAGGCCCTTTATAAAGCGTCGACAAACTTTGAAGGAGTCGTTTTATTAAGAGCAGATCATCAAACAATCAAAAAAAAAAAAAAACGACCCCTTTGCAATTAATGTATACACGAGGAAAATACACGAGTACTGCTGTTTTCAATTGGCTAAATTTAAATTTATTTCGACACGTTAAAAAAAAAAGAAAAAGAAAAAACGAAAGTAGATAAAAGTGCACATGTTTACGCAGGAAGTATGCGCTAGTGTGCGCTAGTATACAGTAGCCTTTTTACCATAAAAGGAAATAGTTTATAAAAAAAGAAAAGAAAAAGAAATACAAAGTAGTAAACTAGTAGTAAGTACGTATACTGTAGGTCTAATAAAAATAAATTCAAAATAATAAAAACCAACCTTTTTTTTCCAAATTTTAAGAGTTTCTACCAATTGATTCGAACGTTCCAACCTTTGAATAAAAAAAAAAAAATTGTTCTAACTTAACACTCTCTCTTACCTCCATTTCCAGCCATTAACCAACCAACCAACCAGTTAACAAAAACAAAAAAACAAAATAAACCAACCAACCAACCTCTGCTACTGCTACTGCTACTGCTACTGCTGGTGCTGGTGCTGGTGCTGAAGTACCAAGTTTCTATATAGTTAATTGACTTGGACAAACTATTTTATAACAAGGTCAAAGAAAGTACGTACAGTACTTGGCCAAATCAATAAAAAAAACACGAAATTTATTATGTCCAACCACGTTTGAATTTAAAGATTATAATTAACGTTTTTGTGACACCCCTTTGCTTTGATTTATTATTTTACTGTAGTTATATAAATATACTAGTTATATATAAATATATATATATATATCAAGCTACATTTCCAGTATCAAACTCATTCAAGTTCAACTTCAACTTCAACTTCATTTCAATTGCTCAAAGTTCAACCTGACCATTCCTTCAACTCCATCTGCTCGTCAGCCTGTCTGCTCTTCAGCCTTACTACTAACCACCCACCCACCATGTCTGATAGAGCTGCTCTAGACATCTTTGTGCGCTCACCCGTATCTCAGTCCATGATCTCATACCTCGCTTCAACCACCTGCTCAGTCATTCCCTGCAACCTTTCTCAACACCAATCACTCATCGACCTCACTTCTTCTTCACCCACAGCTGCCCAATACCCCAGCCCCCCTTCCTCTCCTAGCAATTTCAACTCCAACAACAAACCTCGTGCCATTGAGAACCTGCCCTCACTCAAGGATTTCATCAACAACCTCGTAACCTGCTCAAATGTACAAACCGCCACACTCATGACCACACTCGTCTACCTCGCCAAGCTAAGAGCTCGGCTCCCCCCACTCGCGCATGGCATGGCATGCACTCGACACCGCGTCTTTCTGGCTTGCCTCATCATGGCTGCTAAAAACCTCAACGATAGTATGCCTCAAAACAAGCATTGGGCGAAATATACTATGGGCTTGTTTACGGTCTCGGAGGTAAACCTTATGGAAAAACAGTTGTTGTTTTTGTTGGATTGGGATCTTAGAATTCATGAACGGGATTTGATTGTCCATTTTGCGCCGTTTTTGAAACCTATTAAGGATGATATTAGGCGTGAACAGCAAGACGCCTATTATGCGAAATTGCATCAGTACCAGATGTATCACCAGCAGCACCAGCACCAGCACCAGCACCAGCACCAGCAACAGTTACAACCTACTAAACGATACAGAAACTCATATCAGCTTGCTCAACTTTCGGCTACTACTACTGCTCCTCCTCATCCTCCTCTACCATCATTGTCTTATAATTCAAAACCTGCATCCTCAAACCCTGCTCATCCTCCACCTTCTCTTCGTCGCCCAAAGCCATATCTCCAAACCCCACCCGAGTCGCCCACTTCCCGACGTCACCACCAGCTAAGACACTCATTACCGAGTTTCTCCGTCTCCAAACGCGTTGTATCTCACTCAGCCTCCAACTCCTCACTCTCATCCGACTCCAGTTCCAGTTCAGCCGACTCCGCTGGCTCAGTAGAATCTAATGGCTCGTCCTCCTCATCGTCCACATCTTCTTCCACAGGATCTTCTTCTTCTTCTTCTTCCTCTGACACCGACGACGTCGACGTCCATAACCACCATAGCACCCCAGATTACTACGCAACAACAGCTGCTGTCGGCCAATACCCGCATCATCGAAACCAATCGTCGTCGACGTCATCATCAACTGTGCAATATTATGCGCATCATCATGCGCATGCCGTGCACCCCACTCCTATAAAGGTGTACCAACGTAAAGTCACTCCTGCCGCTGCTGCAGCTGCCAAGGTTAACATTGTTGGCGCTGTCACTGCTGCCAGTAGTACAGCTGCTGCGCACCACCATGTGTCATCTGCAGCGGCTCGTATGGTTCAACTTCAACCTCAACTGCTTCGTGATCACCAAAAGCAAAGCCACAAGCTACACCAGCAACAAAACCGCCAACCATACCAACAACAACAAAATGTACCCATGCATGTCAGTGCGAGAAGATGGCAGACTGCACCTAGTGCAAGTAGTTTGATCCATGCTCAGTATTGACTTGACTCAGTACAGTACTAACAATTTTTTTTTTTTTTGGTTCACAGTTTTATCGGGTTTATTTATTTTTGAAATCCTTTCTTATGTAGACTCTAGGTTAGTTGGCTACAGTATATACGGCACTCATATAGACCAGGCCCTTGGATATCGGGCCCGGTCTGGCATCACATAGAACCGGGCCCTGGGATATCGGGTCAAACATAGCAAATAGAAATTCAAAGTGTTTTTTTTTTACAAAAAAACTTCATTACAGTATGGGATAGTATATACAGTACATTATTTACAATTATCAACATCATCATTATCATGCCTTACCAGCCGTTTGACCCATCATCTCAATCACACTCTCAACGTTCTCCTTCCGCTCAGCGCAACATGGCACACACTTCCACCCGCGCTCATTGCACACCTCCTTCAACTGCATGTAATGGGCCTCACTGGATGGCAGATCCGCCTTAGTACCCACCACAAGCACATTCTTGCCCTTCATTCTCTCAGGCCCAAGCTCACTCACCAGTAAATCCAAATCCTCAACCACACTATGCCCCTTATCCTCCAACGATACCACAAATACAAGACCCCCAGACCGTTCAACGTGCCGCAAAAAGTCAAGCCCCATACCCCGGTTCTCGGCCCGCGCTCCCCGCACTATACCAGGAATATCAGCCACCGTGAACGCAGGCCGCGCTAGCCCTAATGAAATTGTACCAACCGTAGGCCGCAAAGTCGTAAACTCCCAGTGCCCTACCCGCGGTCTCGCGCGCGAAATGGCGCGCAAAAGCGTTGATTTCCCGGCATTGGGGAGACCAACAAGACCCAAATCGGCGAGAAGTTTAAGCTCCAGCAAAAAAAAGGCAGACACTCCACCCCGCCCTTTTTTGCTAAACCGCGGGTTTCGAATCATTTGCGTATGGAAGTGAGTGTTTCCGAGACCACCGCGACCGCCCCTTAACAGTAACAACGGAGGGCCTGGTTTGCTCAAATCGACACCGTCAATGGGGAAGTAGTCCTCGCCCTCTTCTTGTGTGCGCAGCGTCTTGTCGTGCGTTTGCACTCGGTCCCGGAGTTGAAGGAAGTATTCGCGCTCGGATTGGTATACTTCGTCTTTGTCGCGGAAGATCCAGCCTTCGCCGTCGGCGCACACGTCGCGCGGGATCTTGATTCCGAGGGGCATGTTGCGGTCTAGCTCATCCATCACACATGCCACTTTGACTCGTAACCGCGGGACCAACGCTTTTTTGCTGTTTATAATTATCGTTTCACTGCTGCTTTCGCCGGTGTTGGCTAGCTTTTCCTTTTCGGCTTTCCAAACTTCGTACGAATCCTTTGGATCCGGAATCCACCGCACGACCGTGCCCACTGGGACTTGTAGCAATGTGTCCTTTCCTGCACGGCCATTGAGCCCTGCCATGGCGCCTGGCCGGCCATCTTCGCTTCTATAATGGTATCGAAGCTTATGTAGCGACGTCTCACCAGGGATGGCCTGGATATACACAGCCCCGCCTTCACCGCCATCACCGCCATCAGGCGGACCCTTCGACCGCCCAGAATCCCGAAAGAACGACACTTTACCGTCGCCGCCCTTTCCGGACCCCAGCTTGAGAATTTTGATATCTGTAAACAGGTTGCTACTGCTGCTGTCGCTATCGCCCGTACCTTCCCACACCCGCTGCCGCGTGCGGTATCCCTCAATAGAATACGGTAAATCATAGAGTAGCGGGCGCACAGGCATGATTGGCTCGTCGACTTTACCCGAGTGTGACAGCATTTCGAGTGATTCATACACAGGCTCTTCTTCCTGTTCTTTTTCAACTGCAAACTCATCGTACTTGTCGTCAGCGGCTTCTTTGGTGACTTCTTCAATGTATGACCCGTTCTCTTCTAGGTCTTCTAGTTCTAGTTCTCTGGCTTCGGCTTCTTTTGCTCTTTTTAATGCGCGCGCGTATGGCCCGCCCTCGTCAAATTCGCGATGGTGTTGACGGTACTGGACCGCTGAGACCGTGATCCCGCGTACCGGCGCCGTCCTGACAAGAGGGCGGACAACAACCGAGGCCCTAGCAGCTCTCACCGATGCACCAATACATCTCCAGCTGTTTATTTGCCGAATCATAGTTTTCGTTATTCGTTAAATATTGTGTTGAGATGGTAGATGTCTACCAAAGTAAGGGAAAACTTTTTTTTTTTTTTTTTTTTTTTTTTTGATTACCTGTATTATTTTATTTCGACCCTCAAAGACCCTCTCTCATTTTTCATCCTATTATATTTTCACAACCACCAAAAAAAATCTATCGCCATGACGGACGCAATGGATGTTGACAGTTCTTCAGAAGCGCCAGCGACACCCGCAATTGCGGCGACGACGGCGCCCGCAGACAAGCCCCGCCCGAAGCGCGGCGGGTCCAAACCCATTCTGAAAGTCTCCGGTATCCAACGCGTTGACAACAACCTCAAGAGCACGCTGTTTGGCGGCGCCGTTCAAATCAACCAGAAGAACTACTACACCGACTACCTGCGGCGAGATGAGCAGGTCATGTTTTACCGTGAGCTGAATGAAGAGCAGAAACGGTTGAAGGAACTGAAAAATAAGGAAAAAACCGTCGTCCCCCAATTTCAACAGCCCGCGACGACGACGACAACAACAACGTCCACGGCTGCAACCCCTGTGCCATCAACGGGGTTTGAAGAACTTCCGGCTCTTGGTACTGGCGCCGCTGGGGTCAGCTCAACAGGCACGCCCGAAGAAAAAGTGCCCGTCGGAGTCAAAACTATTGTACTACACTTTGGGTCGCGCAATCTGAGACTGGGACTCGCATCCCAAGCGTACCCTAAAGTGACCCCCAACGTGATTGCGCACCGCCTGCAGCCTGGCGAGACCGAGCCCGACGTGCCCGTGCTTCCCGAGCGCAACAGCGACGCGGGCACACCAGAAGATTTGCTGTTTGGGCAGCCCTTCAAGGATGCCCATGCAACCGTGTACCGCGATTTCAGGGAACGCATGCGGTTCTATAAACGGCGAGTGGTGCCTAATTCGCACGAACTTGTGGTCTCGTACAATAAACGCGTGCGGGACCCCGAGACGATTCCGGACCATAACGATCCTGGCCGCATTGAGTGGACCGAGCCCAAGGGCGAAAAGTACATTACGGGGGCGCGCGCGCTAAGGATTCCGGAGGGAGAAGGGTATGCTTTGAGGTGGCCGATCCAGCACGGCATGTTTAACGAGACGCACTATAGTTCAGCGCAGGAGCTGCTTGGTGACGTGTCATTGATCCTGGTGGACGCGCTTGAGCGCGAGCTGGGGATCCGGTTCAAGGACTATGAGCAGTACAATGTGGTGTTGCTGATTCCGGACCTGTTCCAAAAGACATATGTGGAAAGCATGATTTCGTTGATTTTGCAAATGGGCCTTAACAGCGTGTGTGTGCTCCAGGAGAGCATGGGCGCGACGTTTGGGGCTGGCGTGAGTACTGCTTGTGTGATTGACGTGGGCGCGCAAACGACAAAAATCAGTTGCATTGAGGAAGGCATGATTGTGCCCGAGTCACGGGTGAATCTGAAATGCGGCGGTGACGATGTGACGCTCGCGCTAACGAAGCTGTTTCTGAAATCGAGTTTTCCCTATGAAGAAATCAATTTGGCGCGGCCGTATGATTTCACGCTCGCCGAGGAGCTGAAGCACAAGTACGCGACGACCAACGATGCCGACATAACAGTGCAGCATTATTCATTCTACCAGCGGGCGCCGACCCGAGCAGCCACGCGCAAGTTTGAATTCAAGACGTTTGAGGAGGTGATGCTAGCGCCTTTGGGTTTTTTTTACCCCGATGTGTTTGATCAAAAGTTGAAGCGAGAAATGTGGTGTACGAAACCCAATGGGAAAAGTGCAAGGTATAGCTTGTTTCCGAGGGCGCTTGATATTTATGAAGATGGGGTGTATGGGGATCCGACGTCGGGGGCGCAGATGGCGCTTGCGACGGGTAAATTGTCAATCTATGCAAAGCCTACTGAGGGTGAAACTGCGGCAGCAGCTGCGGCGGTGGCTGCAACAGCGACAACTACAATAGATGGTGCAGACGAGTCTTTAAGTACAAATGGGGGCACACAAACAGCAGCAGCCACAGCCACAGCTACAGCTACAGCTACCAAAAGCACGAGTACGAGCACCAACAACGGGACAACCTACGACGACGCCGACTACGACCCTCTCAAGAGTCCCTTAGTAGGTCTCGACCATGCCATAATCGAAAGCATAACACAAGCCATTTGCCAAAAGGCATCAATGACCGCTGGTCCCATTCAACACGCCGCCACATTACAATTACAACAAAACTTTTACGAGAATTTATTAGTAGTCGGTGGCGGTGTAGCCAAACTTCCAGGATTTAATAGTGTATTGACTGATCGGGTTGGTATGTGGCTTGCCCATGCTGAGCGGCCTTTAAAGATGGCAAAGACCAGTGGTGGTGGTGGTAGTGGTGGTGGAAGTGGTAGTGCAGGAGGAGGAGGAGGAGGTGCAGGTGCAGGAGGAGGAAGTGTTGGAGATATTTTAGTAATGCCTCCACCCCGAGAAATGGATCCACAAGTTTTGACTTGGAAAGGTGGAGGAGTGTTTGCGAAATTAAAGATTGTGAATGAGTGTTGGATTACGGCGAGGGATTGGGATATGTTGGGAGCTAGGTGTTTGCAGTACAAGTCGTTGTTTGCGTATTAAGTTTGGGAGGTGAAAGCTGGTGAAAGCTGGTGAAAGCTGGTGAAGTTGGTGAAGTTGGTGAAGGCTTGAGTTACGAGAGTCTTGAAGGGTTTTTTTTTTTACCGACACAAAAAGTACAACAATTGGTATAACATTGATCTACTGGTAATATAAAATATACAGTACAATCAAAAGAATAAAAAAGATTATGAATAAAGGAATTTTATACAAGAAAAAGAGAGGGTCATATATGTTTTATTACTATACGGTATATGAGTGTGAAATAGATCTCGAAAAGTAGAAAGAGCAAGTCAATTACCAGCAAGTACGTACTGAATAGCAGGCTTCACAGGTCACCAGCTCTTCAGCTCTTTAATTCACAGGACACTGCCTGCCACACAACTTGAATCACACGATAATGTTTATTAAACTCTTTTCTTCTATTTGATATCTGATCCCCTCTACACAAAACCCCTCTACAAAGGAAGCTCAAAGGAAACCTTGACATCAATCTCTCTAGCCATCTTGACCACCTTACTCAGCTGGCACACCTTTTGGGCAGCCTCGTCCAGATCCACAAACGAAAAAATCTTCAGCCCACTGTCATTGACCAGCTTCTGAGCGGCCTCAAAGTTGGTACCTTGCAGTCGCGCAATGATGGGAATGGTAATGTCCATGTGACGAGCAACGGCAATGAGTCCCTTGGCGATCTCGTCACATCGCACAATTCCGCCAAAAATGTTGACGAAAATGGCAGTCACCTTCTTGTCAGATAGAATGAGCTCAAATGCACGCTCAATCGTCTTCTCGGTAGCACCACCACCGCAGTCAAGGAAGTTGGCAGGATCTCCACCGTAAAGCTTGATAATGTCCATGGTAGCCATGGCCAGACCGGCACCGTTGACGAGGCAGCCAATAGATCCGTCCAACTTGATAAAGTTAAGTCCCTGCTCGGCAGCCTCAACTTCCTGTGGGTCCTCTTGGGCGAAATCTCTCCAAGACCAAACCTCCTGCTGTCTAAACGAAGCATTGTCATCAAAGCCAAGCTTGGCATCCATGGCAAGAACCTTGTTGTCCTTAGTCTCAGAAAGGGGGTTGATTTCAATCTGAGTGGCATCACGCTCCACAAAGACCTTGTACAGATTCTTAATGGTCTCAGCAGCCTCAGGGATGGCCTTAGCAGAAAAGTCCAGCGTCTCGGCAACAGCGACAGCAATTTCATCGGTAACACCCTTGTGAATGTCGACCTTAAAGGTCTTGATAGCATCGGGGGTCTCGGCAGCAACACCCTCAATATCCATACCACCCTGGGCAGATGCGACAATGATTGGTCCCTGGGTACCTCTGTCCATAAGGATGGCCACGTAGGCCTCACGACGCACAAACTCACGCTCGACAACGTAGACGGCAGTGACCTTCTTACCAGAAGGACCAGTCTGCTTGGTATAGATCTTGTGGCCAAGCATTTGCTCAGCGTAAATTTTGGCCTCCAAAGGCGATGAAATGAGCTTGACACCGCCCTTTAGGCCAGAATCAAAGTGACCTTTGCCTCGGCCACCAGTGAGAGCCTGGGCCTTGATGACCATGTCTTCTACGTTGAGGTCCTTGGCCACAACCTCTGCCTCAGCAGGAGTGAAAGCGGCCTCACCAGCAGGAACACCAATTCCGTAGGACTTGAGCAGATTAGCGGAACGGTACTCGTGAAGCGAGAGACAACGTTTTTGCTGTTGGCATCGTTAGCACACAGGGTAAGGGATAGCGGGGTCGGCTGCCAGAACAGCCAACAATTTCTAAAAGATTAAAAAGAACAACATACCTGATAAGAAGCAGCGCTTCTGAGAAGAGCGCGGGCCTGAGAGCGAAGCATTGTAAAAACGGATTGATTTGTATGGGAATTGAGGAAGGGACGTACGAATCCTCGATGGTTTAAGGAGGAGAAATGAAGAAGAAGAAGAAGAAGAAGAAGAAGAAAAAAAATTAAAAAAAAAACGCAAAAGAGGGGAACTTTAGAGAGGCCCAACTTTTGAGCCGGAATCATGACCTAACCCTGGCTTTTTTGATTGCGTCGGATAAACCATGGGTATGCGAAAACACAAATTAGCAGGTAGCAGCAGGGTAACACGTTTAAAAAGCGGAACAATATTTGTTTGAGTTATCGTGACGAGTCAGTACTACTGACGACAACGACAGCTGCGAGGAGAGTTATGGCTTCAAAATTCAGTTCAAAATTCAAATAGATAAATATGTCAGTACATGTATATATAGAGCACTACAAGACCTTTAACCGTTTCCTGTCGGATCCCAGATCCCCCGTGGAGGACGTGGTTGTGGGGTTAAGCAGACTTTGTACGTTGTTCGTTGATCTGGATGTTGGGATGGAATGTTTAGGCGGCTCCCGAGTTTCGCCCTTGCTGCTTAGTGGTGGCAGAGTGAGCGCTGCAGCCGCACCAGCTGTGGTGCTTGCAGAAGAGTTGCTGCTGGCAAAGCTATTATGTCTGCTGGCGGTTGCAGGTGGAGAGTTTATGCCCATGGCACTAAAAGAACCATGAGCATGGGACGTTGTTGTTATGGGCTTATTCATGAGAATTTCGCTACTAGTGTGCCGGCGGAAGGGTGCCATAGCCTCTGCGCGAAGCTTACCAGCAGTATTAAGCGATGCCACGCCAGAAACATTGCTGGGACCAGTACTAGTGGGCGACGAAGCTCCATAGGGGTTAGAACTAGGAATTTGAGGACCACCCATATACGACTGCTGGCGTTGACTGTGGTAGGCAGATATGAATGGGAAAGAGCCTGGTCGCTGATCGCGGGAGGGAGGGAGAGCGTGGGTTGGAGGTGGTGGGATGGTTCCCGAGGGAGACCTTGGAGGTTCACCGTAGTAATGGTGTTGAGGCGCCGATGTTGGTTGAGGGGGATAATGAGCACCCAATTGGGGGCTTTGGGGTTGTGATTGTGGGGGTGGTTGCTGGAATGGGTATTGAAAGGACACTGGATGGTGGGGTCCAGGAGATGTGGGTGCAGAGTTTATAGAAGATGAGCGGGAAAGGCCGCCCGGGGCCGACTGTCGGTGGTGAAAGTAAGGGCCTGGAGCAGATGTGGGTATAGGTTGTTGGGCAGGGTCTTCTGGATGCTGACGTGGAGACCTTGGAGATGCAAGGTTATTTGGGGCGGGAGCGAGGGGGTCATAGAAAATGGAAGCCGCACGTTCACGGGTAGAAGCAAATGGCGTATCTGACGGGGAGGCATTAGGTTGAAAAGAGTAGACGGGATTCGCGCCTGTCATTGGCGGTGGCTGCTGTTGGTGGACGGAGGGTCGCGGCTGAGCCAAGTTTAGTTGTTGTTCGTCGACGAGTAGATGGGTCAAGCTATTCGCATGCATTTGAAGGGTATTGCGAATCTGATTAAGTTCAAAAGTGAGCTGGGAAACATCATTTTCTTTCTTTGCGGGTGGCTGCTGTTCAGGCAGGGCTACGATTTTCACGACAGTGTCGACAATATGAATATTTTCCGATTGAGATCGTTTGCAAGCGTCCACGAGATTGTTGTATTTCGAAACCAAAATGGAGTTTGAAGAGCGCAGTGTCCAAAGAGAGTGCTCCAGCGAAGCGATGCGAGACTCGAGATAATTGTCAGGAGGAGGGTAGTACGGAAAGTTGTGGTGTTGCGGGAGGTATGGTGGTTGAGGGATTGGGGGCTGTGAAGGTCCAGGCGGACCGGGGCCTGGGCTTCCAGTGATGGATCCAGACGAGGGAGGAGGAGTACCATAGTCTGCGGGGGGAGTAGATGGTACGGAGAGCGAGGCGGATTTTAGTGAAATATTGTCTCTGTGAATAGTTGAGGGACGGGAGGCTCTTCGTTTGATTGCTCTGAGGGATTCCACGTCTCCGCGCTTAAAGGCGCCAGCGCCATGCTTGAACTCCCACTGGGCGGTTTCAGGAGTGGTGGATGAGTTGCTGTGAAAAGTGTCATTAACTTTGTGGAAGCCATACATGTTGAGCTGGCGGACAAAGCTGGCGGGGTTAGTGTGCTTGAAATATAGGGAGAGTACTTTTGAGAACTCTTCACCAGGGGAAATGATGAAGGAGACGTTTGAGGACGTCCAGGAGATGAGGTGTTTGATGGAGTCGTCTTCGAGCATGGAGTATAGCTTGTGAATGAATGCAGCTTGGTTGACTTTAGAGCCAGAGGAGGAGGCAGAGGAGGAGGAGGAGGAGGAGGCAGAGGTGGAGAGGGCCTTTGCAGAGAGTGGAGCGTCGTCAGCGGTGGTTGTGGAGGGCATGTTGGAGATGTTTGAGGGTGAGGAGAGGGCAGAGAGGGCAGATGAAGAGGCCTGAATGGTGTCTAGTTCAGGCATTTTATGGCAAGTCACAGAGGGAATGTGATGGTTTATGGGAGGGAGAAGAAAAGGAAAGAAAAGAAGATGGGAAATGAAGAAAAAGAAGAAGAAGAAGAAGAAGAAGAAGAAGAAGAAGAAGAAGAAAAAGAAGAAGAAGAAGGAAAATAAAAATAAAAATTAGAGAAAAAAATAAAAAGCAATTTTAATGTTTAGTAACGTATTTGCTCAGCCGCTTTTAAATAAGATAAAAAAAAGCAACGAGAGCTAGGCCTATTCGATAATACGGTCTAGGAGAAAAGAGACTCCATGGGCTCATGACATGCATATTTCAGGCATATTTCAAGCGTGTAGATTTGGGAATCTAGCGTAGATTTATGCACGAACCTTCTGTGAGTTCTGCAAGAAAGAAAGAACTTGTCTAGTCTACGGTATTGTCCAGTACGTACGTAGTAGGGCCTGAGTAGGGCCTGAGTAGGGCCTGAGTAGGGCCTGAGTAGGGCCTGAGTAGGCACAACTTGCACAAGTTAGTCTAGAGACTCTAGACTATCACGGTTGCATTTGGCTGGGACGTTTTCACATGTGTATACAGCTGTACATCAGCAATTGAGAGTGCGCAGATCGTTGCTTAATAGCGAATACTATAGTTATTTCCAATGCTTCTGAAGGCCGTATTAGGAGATGAATACATTTGGGCAGGCATGGATCATGGAGATGGAAGAAGAATTCTTAAGAAGAAGAAGAAGAAGTGGGGGATTATGTAATCGTTAATTACGTAACAATTGTCTCAATTCATTCAACTCATCCGTTGGCTGAGCTTAAAGGCTCTACGTAGTTACTTCGTAGTACGTATAATATCAATTGTTGTGCTTCAACGTGGGACAGACAGGCGTTAAACAAAGACAAGCAGAACTTAAAAAAAAAAAAAAAACCCTTCAACTGTTGCTTTTTGTGGACTAGTATGTACTATGTAGACTCTAGATACCGCGGGATAAGAGTTTAGCTAGAGACATTAAGAGACATGGTTGAGTCGACATGAACAAGACTCACCATATGAAATTAGGTCTACCCAGACTCTACCGGTAATCAAATAAAAATGACATACGGCTACATACCACAACCCTGACATGATGATAGACGCAATCCATGGGCTAGGGGATCAGTCTTTTTCAATTTCGATCCTGCCGCTGAGCTCTTGGTCTAGGACGTCTCTACCGGTAGGTCATGAATTTAAATTTAAATCTAAAATAATTTAATTATAGTTGACAATAACGCCTGACTTATTTTTATCGATATCAGCAGCTGCACTCGACACCAGACTACTGCAGTAAGTATCTTGATCTAACTGATTCAGCTATAGTCTACTAGTAACTAATTACAGTATATTCCATGTGCACCATAGCAACTAGTCTAGAGTCTAGACTACGTACTCGCGTATAGAGTATACACAGCTTAATGGAAGCTTTCAGATCAATCACAATTGTTACCGCATGCTTTCTTCACTTCAATGCCTCTCAATATTCTTCTCAATGCCTTTCAATGCCTTTCAATGCTCATATGCGCATTAATATCTACTTGAGTACACTTTCAGCGTCTGAGAGTTTCGTGATATCGCTGTGCATGCATCATATATGCGTGGGCCAAATAATTCAGAATTCTCAAGTCTTAATAAGGGCAAAAGGGCTTGAAAAGGGCTTGCAATGTAGGCAAGACTCAAGAGCGCTAAGACGATTATGGGCAATGACGTCCGATACTGCAACTTTTTGATAATTAATGACCTTCTAGACTTTTATCGATCCAAGGGAACGAATGAAGACTACGTACTGTGCCTGAGACAGTGAGACGTCCATGGACTCATGGAGCTCTAGTACGCAGTGTTGCCGCGGTGTCTGGTGTCGGTGTCTGGTGTCATGAATTTTATGACACCAAGTCATCAATTTTTGGGTGGTGTCGGGGGATCCCATATGATGACTAACTGTGGGTACATACTTACGTAATTATAGCCGTACATCACGTGTTATTATCACGTGCATGCACA
>JAJMKT010000417.1:0-19890 GCA_030563985.1 Geotrichum restrictum
TTGAGCTACGTGCTCTACTTTGCACTCATACTTGAGTGCACTCGGTGTGATATGTGGCGCGTCCATTTCTATAGTTAGTTGCTTGTCAAATTGGTCCCAGTCAGCTTTGGAGATATTAAATCTCTTAACCGATGGATCAAATTGTGTGTTAGTTTGGTCTTCTAGATAAAGGTCCCATATCTGCAGCATATGGTCTGAATGACTGCAGTGAAACATTTTCAATAAATTTTAACACTTAAATGGGAAGGCTTAAGAGAAGAGCTTAAACCCTAACCTCCATGTTATTAGGAAATACCTGCTTGAAAATTTAGAAAGAAGAAGGTCTGTTGAAAGGATCTCGAGCGAGACGGGTACTAGAAAGGAATGATTTTTTTGGTACACGCGATACTAGTCTTTTGAGACCTACTATGCGTGAAAGCTAGTGCAAATACAACTTGTCACGATCTCTCCATAATTTAGAGCACACCGAGAACAGAAAAAAAAACCTATCGCGTTGTCAAATCGTTTTTCATACAAATTTCCACACTCTCTCGAAGAATAACTCGACACTTGTGAAGTGTTTCCTTCAGCGTAGACCTATGTTGATTTCAGACTCATTAGAGCTACATTAATACATTACTTCACATTATTTTGCCTAGGTATTCAATGATCTCGAGTAGATCCTGGCAGCCCTCACACTTCCACATCTTTTAATTAAAGATTCAGTCATCTGCAAAAAAGAGCTCTGATTTTAGCCTTCTCTTTATCAGTCAAAGAAGAAAATCTGCATCAGTCAAAGGCGCACAAGCAAAAACTGAATTTTCTTCAGCCAGAGTGGGAGTCGCTTTAAACTCAGCTTCAAACAGCTCTGGAGGGTCATCTGAGTTGGGATTTGCTTCAATCCAAGAAACAACTGATTCAAGTTCTTCGTCAGATTCTTCATCAATTAAAAATGAAACAGGATCAAAAGCTACATCAATTGGAGTGGATGTTGATTCAAAATTTTCATGTATGAGAGAGGGGAGGTCTTCATCAGTCAGAGAAATAATTGAGTCAACATGTGCATCAGTTGAACGTGCGATCGATTCAGGGTTTGCGTCCGTCACAACGCTATTCTCGCTAGATGGCTTGTCTAAATAAGCTAGCAAAAATTGTTTGTTAGTTTATGGGGCATAATTACGCTTTTGAGCATAGCGACGCCGCTGTCGAGATCCGTTCCTTTCCCTGCAAGTCAAACACATTTTCACGTGTCCAATGCTGGATAAACGACCAGGTTTACTGTACGTAGAAAATTCACCATTGGCTTCACCTCACGGCAGTAAGGGCACATACGGGATCCATTCTCATGTTGTTGGCCATGAGTGTTGACACTGTTGTGTATACGTGCACGTCTCAAGTTATGACTGAGTCTTGCTTTTTTCCCTGCAAGTTGGACATGTTTTAAAGTATCCAGTGGAAAAACGACGACCAGATTTAGATATAAAATTCACAATTGGCATCACCTTAAAACATTTAGAGCATTTTTTATGTGTGTTTTCTTGGTGTTCCCCTAAATAAACCAGTAGATTGTTAGAAGTGAAAAGTGCTTCATTTGTGCTTCAGAATATAAAATTCGTTAGCAGCAGCAGCAGCACAGTCACGTCGTTTTTGTGTGGCTTCAATCTAATAACCAATTTCACTATCTCTTGAAATTCATTTTCAAGTAATCAAGTAAAAAAGAAGAAAATTAAGTACCAGGTAAGTGATTTTGCTAGTAAAACGAGAAAGAGCACAAAATCTACCCAAAATGAAGGGGCACATTGTTACCGAACCATCGCCGGTGAGAATGTGTACAATCGTACTCTGCAGAACCCTTTAACTTAAGTCATGAAAAAGCTTGACAGACCAACTCTAAGTAAGATTGTCCAATTCAAAACGGGCTACGGCGAGTTTGTGGAATACTTCCAGCGACTTAACATTGGAGAACGAGATTATTACTGTGAATGTGGAATACTGGAAACTCCACGCCAGATTCTGACTGAATGTCAGCTCAATGATAATGAGCGACATATTTTATCGAACGTCTCTCGGGAGCTTGATCTTAAAGTTCTACTGGATTTCATAAGAAACCTTCTCGCAATAGCGAAATATCTTCAGATTACCCGCATTTTACCGTGATGGCCAAACCTTCTAGAGTAGTTCACTCAAGGGTTTCTCCCAGTTCCGAGCGACTGGGTTTCCCTTGGTACTGAAGTTCGAAGTCCTTAAACCTTTGTAAATTCAGGGAAATTCCAACACCATCGCAGTATTATGACATTAGCCATGCAATTATGGCTGATTCAGCCTGTACATCAAACAGGAAACGAACCATGTCCTACTCCACATCTAAATAGTTATTGCAGTTAGTGTAATTTTCCCCATCTATCTACCGGTATTCTAATTACCCCACACTTCAAATATTAGATATAAAACGGCATTAAAATCCTTGTTTTTGATTTATTTATTTATTCTAGAATATTATGTCTATTCCCATGAATCAATTCTCATGGTTCCCTTGTCCTCCAAGTTTATGTGCAACTTGAAAGCGTCTCTCAAAATATGAGGCTCATGCATCGACTTCTTTTTAGCAGTATAGAACTCAGCACGCTCTAGGTACTCGCTCAAAATTGGCTGGTAAACAGGGTGCGCGCACTTGTCAATAACAAGTCTTGCGCGGGCTCTGGGCGACAGACCTCGCAAATCGGCAAGACCCTGCTCAGTCACAACAACGTCAAGGTCGTGCTCAGTTTGGTCCACGTGTGTCACAAACGGAACAATACACGAGAGTCCGTGGGGGTCCGTCTTGGTGGCACGCGCCGACGGGGTGTGCATAACAGACAGCTTGGCGTTTCGCAAAAAGTCGGCAGATCCGCCAATTCCGTGGAGCAGGCGCGAACCGTTAACGCAGGTAGAGTTGGCATGGGCGTAAATGTCGACCTCGGCGGGGGTGTTCATGGCAATGACACCAAGCCGCCTAATGAGTTCCGGGTGGTTTGAAATGGCTTGAGAGCGAAGAGTTAGCTTTTGAGAATACTCGTCATAGTTTTTGAAAAACCGCTCAAATCCCTTGGGTGTCAGCCGGATAGACGTGGAGGAGGCAGAGCGTAGCTTGCCACGCTCGAAAAACTCAAGAAACGAGTCTTGCAGTACTTCAGTCCACACGTCGAGCTCTTTGAATTCGGATTGGGCTAGGCCCTCGACAACAGCGTTGGCAATGTTACCAATTCCGGATTGCAGCGGGTGCAGGTTTTCGGGCATGCGGCCAGCATGGACCTCTTGCTTGAAGAAATCAATGAGGTGCCCGGCAATAGCTTGAGACATGGCGTCGGATGGGGCGTTGTCGCCGACTTGGTCTAACACTGTGGACTCTACGATGCCAATAATCTTGCTGGGGTCGACGGGGAGATTGGGTGTACCAAAACGGTCAGAGGTAGAAGACACGGGGTATGCTGATCTAAAAGGGGGAGCCACAGGCATGTTGATGTCGTGAAGGCCCTCGAAGGATGGGAGTTTGGTATTTACCTCGATAATGATCTTATCCGAATATGCGACAAGCTCTGGGGATGCGCCAACTGACGGGCCCAGAATAACGTTACCAGCCTCATCAAATCCGGTAGCCTCGATGATTGAAATGTCGAGATGCTTTGAGCCCTGTTTTTTCAGAGTATAATACCCGTACGTAAGATCCTGAGAGAACATGGAAAGATGCTTATCGAAGAACGCGATGCGACCTTCATTGATGCCGGATGCAATAGGGCGACCTACCTGATGAGGAGAACGCTGCTGGAGCATGTCGAGCTCAGCCCACCTGGACTCGATATCGACATCAGAGGAGGCACCAACAAAGAGCTTAAACCCGAGCTGTCCCTTGAGATTGTTTTTCTCGACGTGGTCGGCGAGAGCAGTCGGGACTACTTTTGGGCCGCCGACGCCTGTGAACCCTGACCAACCAATGTACTGGTTGTTTTCGAAATGGGGAATCATTTGTTCGGCGGACCTGATTTTTTCCAGAAAGGGCTTGTACCTGATGCGTTGTTTCAAAAGGGCTGACATGGTGAGAGTAATGCGGTATTAGGATATGCTTTGTGTGTGTGTGTGTGTGTGTGTGTGTGTGAGAGTATGCTAGTGTGTGAGTGTATGAGGATATCGGAATGCCTAGGTAGAGGGACAATGGGTCCTTTTATAAAGGGTTCATTCAGTTGGTTCAAGTGGCCAGGTAAGAGAAGTAGCCATTTGAGCTAGAGTTTAGGAACAGCCGTTCCGGGCTTTAAAGTGACCGAAGGCCGGATAATTCTTGAAGGAGGGGCAGAGTGTGGGGTACAGGGGATTCTGGGGTAAAATTCTAAGGTGATTCTAAGACTATTCTTTGGTTATTTTAATATAAAAAGTAGGCAACTTAAGATCGGAATGTGTCCGGTCAAATGGAAGTCACGGAACCACCCCGGAACACGGCCAGTGGTTGGATGGAATTTAGGTGGGTACTATTTTGAATTAGATTTCCAGTACTGGGTTCTTTTTTTTTTTTTTTTTTTTTTTTTTTTTTTTTTTTTTTTTTTTTTTTTTTTTTTTTTTTTTTTTTTTTTTTTTTTTTTTTTTTTTTTTTTTTTTTTTAGGCATCAGTACTGGGTTCAGTAGATTGCGAGTTTAAGAGAAAATGGTTTTTAGTACAAATTGATTCGAGGCAATTTCATGGATCGATCCGAATAGCGCGAATTGTAATTTTTCTGTTGATTCCAAAGCTGTAAAAAGACCCCGCTCATTGGCTATTAATGACGGCGCAAGAACTACATTAACAAACAGCTTTCTGCCCTTTGAAAAATTCGAAACTTTTCATGTACGACGTATATTTAAAGTCATTTTAAACATTGGAATTAATATACAGCAGCTGGTAACACTCGGTCGCGAGACGAATCCCCGCTGTTAGGACATTGAAATAGACGCGAGTGTAGAGATTTGTTTTCCGTAATAATTACTGAATAGTGAGAGCTCTGTCACGAAGTAGAAATGGGGTAGAAAATTTTGTATAAATACGGCAGAACGATATATTTCAAGTGCAAAACATGACGATATAATTTGCAATAATGTGACCCTCTTCAATCACAGAACATGGGCGTTTACGCAGTATTCTCGTGAGTGTGGAACTTGAGGCCGTTGAACATGGCACATGCAAAAAGCACCGATAGTTGTTGATGCTTTCTAACGGCATCTCTAAGGATGCAACAAATATAAGTGCAATCACTTACGCCAGCAGCCTTCTCTATACCTATTCTTGTCTTTACTTTATGTCAGTACACTGTGACAGTGTGCCCACTGTGCCATGCTGATACGTACAGCTGTTTGAGCAGCCAGACACGAAGAACGATCGCTGCTGGTCTGTGCTCAGTGGAAGGTTCCTATCGCTTCATTTAAGCGTGCATATCATGGTCTGCCTGTAATCTTGAGAACAGTGGACCCTTTATCAGTTACGACATGGCCGTTGAACCGTTTCGTTCCCTGGACAACCGTTACATGCTTATCCCATTTTCAAGGGGACAATGTTACAGGTGAGTTGTGGTTGTTCTTCTTCTTCTTCTTCTTCTTCTTCTTCTTCTTCTTCTTCATCATCTCCATCTTTTTGTTGTGAGATATCACTTCTATTAACTGTGACATTACTCCCTGTGTGGCCCTGAAATGCCCCGTCCACAACGTGCTCGTAAGATCGCAATTGTCGGCGCTTCTGCCGTCGGTATGTCCACCCTCCATCTCTAAGTAACTTTATAACCTCCGTCTAACGCTTATTTGTTTACTAGGCAAGTCTTCTGTTACTGTCCAATTTGTTGACCAGCACTTTGTCGAGTCGTACTACCCGACTATTGAAAACCAGTTCTTCAAGCCCATACAGTACAAGGGCATTGAGTACACTACTGAAATCATTGACACTGCCGGACAAGACGAGCTCAGCATTATGAATCAAAAACTGTTTATTGGAATACATGGGTACATGCTCGTCTACTCCATCGCCTCCAGATCGTCCTTTGAAATGATATCAATTATTCGTGACAAAATCCTTAATGCCACAGGCGCAGACTCGCTGCCAATGGTTGTGGTTGGAAACAAGACTGATCTTGAACCACAGCGTCAGGTCTCTGCGGAAGAAGGCCTAAAGCTGGCTGAATCCTTTTCGGCGGCGTTTATAGAGACGTCGGCAAAAAACAGCCAAAACGTTGACAAGGCCTTTGAGGCACTCATCGCACAGATAGACCAAATCTCTGCAGACCCTAAAGCAAAGACATGTGTGATAAGCTAGGAATGTGCTTGGCCAGTGCTTGATTAATCAATTTTTTTTTCCCTTTCGTGTTTCAATCGTTTGTGTATACTAGTTTTTACTACTACATTAGTCTAATTCCTTTTTTTGTTGAGTCCGAGCTTAGGCTCCGGTTCCGTGTTCCGAATTCAAGAACCGAAAGCTAAATACCCGACAGGCAAAGATTACCAAATACTTAGTCATCATCACTTGTATCAAAAGATTCTCCTGAGACGTGTAAGACTTTTTGATCTCCAGTTGCAACTGAAAGCCTCCTCTGCTGCTGCACGACCACTTTCCTTTGCAATGAAATACCAGCCCTTGGAATACCTGAGCGATACACGGTCACGACTGCCGCGGCTACGCGACGTGCCATCACTCCTCCAACCCATTTTCACTCCCATCCGCGTCCTTTACCTACTAGCCGTCGCCGTGTTTCTGTGGCTGCTGGCATCTTACATCCCTGCGTCACAACAAAACCTTCAAAAGTACTACTGTTTTGGGCCCGCCATGTCGCCGTTTGAAATGACGGCACACGCCTATTCGGAGTGGCAGCGATCTTCGCCGTCGCCCATAAAGTTCAACACGCACGTGGCTGTAGATGTGAGCAACACATCGTCTATCGCGCATTTCGACCTCAACGCTGTCCAGTCGTCGTTCGATGGCGCTAACCGCCGCGAACGTGTTCTCATTCTGTCTCCAGTGAGAGATGCGGTGACGTATCTTGAGAAACATTTTGACCTGCTGGCGGCCCTCACTTACCCCCACGACCTCATTGATGTGGCGTTCCTGGTTTCCGACACGGTAGACGACACGATGAACACGCTGACAACGGAGCTGGACAGGATCCAGAGTGGGCCCAAGGCCTTCCGCAGCGTAAGCGTCGTTGAGAAGGACTTTGGGATCGTGTTGGATAACAAGGATGTGGATGAGCGTCATGCTTACGAGGCCCAGGCACCGCGCAGGAAAACAATGGCGCGGGCTCGCAATTATCTGCTGGCGGCGACGTTGAAGCCCGAGCACAGCTGGGTTATGTGGCGCGACGTGGATGTGGTGGAGTCACCGAAATCTATCGTTGAGGACCTTATTAGGCATGACACGGATATAATTGTGCCCAATGTGTGGTTTCACCGGTTCCAAGATGGGAAGGATATCGAGGGCCGATTTGACTACAATTCGTGGGTAGAGTCGTCCCAGGCGCTGGAGCTCGCTAGCACGTTACCCAAGGACACTGTGATCGTCGAGGGCTATAAGGAGTTTAAAACAGGCCGAAATTACATGTGTCTCATGGGAGATTGGCACAAGAACGTGCACGACGAGATTGATTTGGACGGTATTGGGGGCGTCAATATAATGGTAAAGGCTGATGTGCATCGGACTGGTATTAACTTTCCAGCGTATGCGTTTGAGAACCAATGTGAGACGGAGGGATTTGCAAAGATGGCCAAGCGTGCTGGGTACAGCGTGAAGGGTCTGCCTAACTATGTGGTTTGGCACATTGACACTGACGAGAAGAAGGCCAAGAACGCTTAAAGATAATTTGCTAAAAAGAATGCATGTGAGTAAGTAAGGCTGTAAGTGTAGACTACACCGGTATATGGTAAATTTCATGTTGAAACCTGATTTGGTAAAATTTTTTTTTCTAAATTCTATTTGTCAAACGCTTTTTATGCCAAACGCTTTTTGCATTTGCATTTGACGATACTCCTTCAAGACACCCATATCATGTCGTTATCGGCTTTTGGATCCGGTTCACGGCTGCGATGTAGTTCTTGTCGGCGAGTCCGTCTGTTGCTACTGCGGTTGCATTTACCAACTACTCGCATTTACTCCAGCATTCACTCCAATCACAGCTACTCCAGCATTCACTCCAGTAACAGGTACTCCAGCAGCCATAGCAGCCCCGACCTATCCTCACTATTCGCACTCTCCAACAAATGGCTCAATCTGCGCTCTCCAGCATCATCGTCACCTCATATCAGTCGCTGGTCCGAGCGGGTGATAGCTTCGCTACCTTACTACCAGTCCCATGGGCGGGGCGCACTTGATGTAGCAATGGATCGGGGACTTCTCAAGGCTCTTTTTTTGAGCTCATCACCGGTATCGCCATCATCAGCGGTCCAGAGTTTGAACGGCATTGGCACGACCAAAAGCACAACCAAAAACACAAACGAAAACGAAATTTCAACCAAAAATGAAGTCCGAGAAGGTGATCTCCAAATAGGTGATCTAGTCGAATGCGTTTCCAGACTTACCACCGATGGGTCTATGTTACCCCATTTTGGCGTAGTAGTCGCCCTCCCTGAACAAGCAGCAGGTGCAGGTGCAGTTGCCCAAGTTTACACGGTCGCTGGACAAAAGACGACCATTTCACGCGAAGAGATTCGGTTCCGCATTCCTTGTATTCTTAACCGCGGCCTTCTCGAGCTCGCTTTTGATAACAGCAGTATCTTAAACACCGCCAACAACACCGCCAACAACGCGAACTATGACTCCACCCAGTATGACCTTGATCACATCAAGTCCCATGTCCTCATTGCCCTCAAACTCGTAGTCAAAGCCACCCTCGAATCAATCATAAAATTAGAACCGGCGCTCATTGCCGTGCACGCGCAGTCGGCTGTCTCGGCCGGCACGGGTGTCCCACAACTTTTGCCTTTGGACATCATTGCGACTCGTGCGGTTTCCATTGCGCGCGTCTCTAGACACACAAGCAATACCACAACCGGTGCTGCTACAAACGGCACTGCTACTACTAACGCAAATAATACAACCCATGATGATACAGACACTACAAAACATCAAAAAACAGCATCAACTCTTATAAAGTCGGCCGCATCAGTCTTGGCTACTCATATATGGCTCACGAATAACCCCATTTACTGGTGGACCCTGCCGCCAAACGCGCAACCAACAGCAACGGCAATAGCAGGAGACAGACTACGAGGGCTGGAATGGATCGCATACCCGGCTGAGGCTGCAGAAGAGGCTCAATACGTAGTTGAGGAGCTAGATGACGCGGATTACAGGGAGTTTGGGGTTTATTTGAGGCAGCGGTGTGATAGTAACGATACTAACAAAGAACACGATAATGACGAAGAACACGACTTTTCGGCGCTCATTGGGTTCCTGAAACGGTTCATTATATATCCTCATCGTACGTTTCACGGGCCTGTTGCTGCCATCTTGGCCGCCGCCTACCCCCACCACGACCACAACCATGATCACGCCCACATTTCACCTGATCGGTATCCTGCCCGAGTGCATGAGTTGCTGATACGGGCAGGCCTTACCATGAGTGACTACCCCATGCTTGACTCCGAGCTTGTGTACAAGGTGACTGAGAAGCAGGGGATTGTTGACAAGTATTCGGGTGCTGCTGCCACCCTTGCCGAGCTTCCTAGCGGTTCTGCTACTGAGGACCCCACCACCACGACTACTACTACTGCTGATACAACAAGCCGCCACATAACACTGCCAAACCACATCACAGTCTACGCATTCACATCCTATAACGACCAAACACCTAAATTAGCAATCTCACTAGACCAGTCACGGGCCCATCAATGGACCCTTTCGATCCATGTGCCAGATGTTAGCGCCCACTATGCGCCACACAGCGCTGTCATGGCTATGGCACTGCGGCGGGTACGGAGTGCGGTATTTCCGGACGGAGTGTGTGAAATGCTTCCACAAGTGGCTGTGGACAATATATGTGGGTCTTTTTTTGGTAGGGGCAGCGGTGGTGAAAGTGATGACAAAAGTGCTAGTGCTAGTACTACTAAATGTATTTCGTTCAGTGTCAAGTTTAGTCCTTGGAAACCGACTGAGTGGGGTGTCAACGATATACAAGTAGAGCTTACAGAGGTCTCGAATGTGGTGGTGTTGCCTGTGGAACAGGTAGAGGATCCGATGGTGGGATGGAGTCGCCGAAATATTTCGCCAATGTCGCCTGTATTTGAACAAGAACATGAACATGAACATGACCATGATTTGGTGGCTCGTACTGATGACGGCCACCTCGAGCCATTAGAACAGCTCGAGCTTGGGGGCGATCTTGGCGACTCTGGCGGCGATTTCCAAGAAAGTGCAATGGGTGGAGGTAGTAGTCGTCAGCGTGGGTCACTATCATCATCAGCACAGACAAACCCCATCGACAACGACGAACTCGACTCTCCTACTAGTACCCGACTATCACTATTTTCTAACCAATTATCGCGTACTGACCGCAACAATCTAGCCGCAATAAAAGAAACACTACACCAAAATTTTTGGAAACGGATGGACGCGGGTGCTGCGTATGAAAGTGTTAGGGAGGCTACTTTGCCTATTGCGAGTATTCAATTGGGGTTGATGCGGGACGAAGAAGACCATCATCAAGACATACAACAACAACAACAACAACGCCAGAAAGGGGAGCAGCAGGACCAACAACTCCAGCAAAAATTCCGGCAATTTGTAAAGTCGTTGGATGTTAGTCCGCGTGCCCCGTTTGATCAGAGACTGGTCACGGAGGCTGAAATTGTGGCAGGCGAAGTGTGTGCACTTTGGGGTAGCAAAGTTGGGTTGGCACTTCCATATGAGGGACAATCTCTTTTGTTGTCCTCTTCGTCCTCTTTGTCTTCTACATCTGCCTCTACATCTACATCTACATCTACACCTACATCTACATCAGCCACGCTAAAATCTCTCTTGACCCAAACCCGAACCCGGCACGGCTCGCTCTCAGCGAGCGGCAGGCACGTAGCCCAACACGAATACCTCCAACCACCCCTTTTGGGCGTCCAGCCAAGGGTTCCGCATTTTGGACTGGGTGTTGCAGCGGGATACGTGGGTGTGGCGAGAGCTACGGAGGATATCAGACATGTGGTTGCGGTATGGCAAGTTGTTTCTGTCCTGGCCCGAGGTGGCCGGAAAAGTGGACGGAAAAGTGGTACTGGTAGCAGGGGTAGTAGTGGCAGCAGAGGAACAGAAGAAAAGGAACGGGAAAGGAAAAGCAAATCGTGGCCAACGTTATCGGGTTCCGAACTATCAAACCTTCTCACTACTACAATCATACCCCGCGAATCCCTACTATCTGCTCTAGAACGGGCCAGTGTGCGGTACTGGACTTTGCGGTGGTTGGAACAGGAGCTGAGCAGGAGTGGCATGGGGTACTTTGTTTTCAAGTGTATCATTAGCAGTGATGTGATGTCGGTTTCAAACGTCGTAAAGGGGTTTTGTGTGGAGTTGGGCATGGAAGTGGATATTGTCGTGCAGGGACAAGTGATGGTGGCACGCGCGGATCGTGTCATGTGTACGGAGGTGGTAGATTTGGATCCTACGACGGGTATCTTGGTTCTAGGCATGTGAAGTAGTGTAAGTAAGTGTAAGTAAGTGTAAGATAGTGTAAGAAGTAGCGTAGGAAAGTGAATTGTACATAGTGTCTACGCTAAAATTACGCTTTAATTACGCTAAACCCACGTAAAACCCACGCTAGGCTACGCTAGCATGTCTGCACCCTTCTTCTTCTTGACCTTTTTGGCCACAGTCTTTCTATAATCTCGCCAATTACTGACTCGAGTATCCCTCGAGTCTTCCCACGCCTTTGCCGATTCTCTCTTTTTTCTCTTTTCCTCCACTTCCTCGTCCAATTTCCTCTTCACCCTGCCTTCCTCTTCCATATTCGCCTTGATGATACGTCTCCTTCTAAGCTCCGTTTCGACGAGCACTTGTCTCGTCATGTCTCTCCAATCACTCAGAAAGTCGTCCGATTTGAGTCGTTCGTCGTGTATAGTCCATTTCCTATCGCGTATCAGTATCCGTCGGGCATCCGTAAAAGCTTGGTCAAGTGCTAGTCGTTTCGGTTCATTTTGTAAGACTGATTCGGCTTTTTTGAGCTTATCGAAAGCGTCTGGCGCGCGTTCGTTCCGGGTTTTGTCCGGGTGGATTAGGAGAGATTTTTTGCGGTACTGAGCTTTTATGGCCGCGCTTGTGCATCCTGGCTGGAGGTCGAGAACGGTATAGGCGTCGAGTTGGAATGAGGAAAGGATGCGTTCGATTTCGGTGTCTTTTGTGAGATCTGAGGCTTCCTTTTGGAGGAGGCTGTCGATTTCTTTGTCAGTAGCTGACGACGACGTGTCAGAAGAGGGAGTAGCGCTGGACATGGTTGTAGGAGTAGTCGTGGTTGTTTGTGTGTAATGGGTTCTCATGTGTTCATGATGATATCATGGTAGCGAGTTGAATTCACCATCAAAAATGGGAGAAAAGTAATTTTTCATACCGTATACTATATGCTATTTCCCTTCCCACCCCATCACCATCGCCATCACCACCAACATCCAAGCCCACACACTCCAAGTGATCACCGCCTACGATCCAACAAAACACACCACAATGGCAGAAGCCGAGCCGTTACCCACATCCGCGTCGACGACACTCCCACCATCCGAAACGGTCTACATCCGCAACCTCAATGAAAAAATCAAGCTTCCACAGCTCAAGGACACACTTCGTGAAGAGTTTGCTCCCTTTGGCAAGGTCCTGGATGTCATTGCGCACAAGAACTTGCGGATGCGAGGCCAAGCGTTTGTAGTATTTGAGTCGGTCGAGGACGCGAAACGGGCCCAGCAGGGGTTGCGGAATAAGGAAGTGTATGGTAAGCCTATGGTAAGTGTCTGTTCTACGCGAGATCTTCTTGTGACAAAGTACTAACATGACACACTAGATTGTTCAGTTTGCAAAATCCAAAAGCGACATCACGATAGCGCAGGCCGACAACGAAGACGCGCTCGAAAAACATAAACGACGGCGTCTGGCTGCCAAAGATCTCCGCCAAGTGGAAGCCGACAAGAAACGGCAACGACTCGGACTTTCAACGTTTACATCTACAGGCGGCACTATGACCTCGGGCGCCACGACCATCACAGGCGGCACAACATCTCGCAAGCAAAAGAAAGATCAGCTGGACTTTTTACCACCAAACAAAATCTTGTTCCTTCAAGAGCTGCCGCCTGGTGTACAACAGGGTATGGTGGAAGCTGCGTTCAGCAGTTACAAGGGGTTTACAGAGGTACGACTTATGGCTGTCAGGAGGCTGGGGTTTGTAGAGTTTGAGACTGATGAGGATGCAGTTGCGGCAAAGGAGGGATCGACGGGACTTGTTTTGGAGGGTTTTTCTGTGCGAATAACCTATGCTAAGAAGTAATGAAGCAAATTAAGCGAGAGAGAAAAAGTGTTAAAAAAGATATTTACATGAGATACAAGAGAGAAGGAAATAGTAAGTAGTAGCCGTCGTTCTAGTTGTATCCTCCAAATACCACATGTCGAATGGCAGTCAACATTGGAGTCTTTGGCTTTCCAGGCGTGAGTTCGTCGATGAGCTTTTCGTAGTAAATTGGGTTAGAAACTGGGTTCCGCAACTTGGAAGACACTGGGAATCTAGATTGGTTTAGGCTTTGGGCAAGAGTGTCGATAGCTGAGGCTTGCAGAGCAAGATATTGGCCGTTCAGTTGGGCTTGGGGGCCCTTTAGAAGGGTTTCATATCGTGCGAGCTGCGTGTCTTTGAAAGAGGCATATCGTTTGAGTGAGTCCGGTGTCCATTTGGTGAGGTTTTGGATTATGAGTTTGAGGGAGGCTGAGGTTGAAGCTACGGACATTGTTGGAGGTGTTTGGTGATGATGATGAGGAAGGGTGGTGGTGAAGGGTGAAATTTTTTTATTTCTACACTGTATTTTTTATTTTTGAAGCCCAACAACCTGCCCAAACGTTCTAAACCACGCGCAATACAACTCATCAACATCAACCACGGCATCTCCCTCCATCATGATCCTCATCCAGCTCTCGGTCTGACACGGGTGCACAAAGTACGCAGGAAGCCCCGACACCGGGTGCACACCTTGTGATATAGCAGGCATACGAGCAACCTGACCCCGAAAGGTACGTGGAACGAGCACGTCTACAAGTGTGTCCATGTCTGTGACCAAGTCTCGTTCTTGAGTGCTGTCATCGTCGTCGTCGTCGTTGGTGGCAATTGAGTAAAGGTTGAAGTAAATCACAGGAATAGGAATGGCCGGTGATACTGGCCATGTCGTTACATGGTAAACGGCCTCGTAAGTAGCAGACTGAGGGCGCACAATCTCAAGGTATCGGAGCCCCGTAACGTCGTCTGTCAAGAGACGTATCAGACGGAAGCTGTTGAGGGAGGCTCTTGTCAACGACTTGTAAATGGCGGTTGCAGGGTCCATGTGCATGTATTACGTATTTAAAAAAAAAAGTAGTGAAATGGTGGCTGTGATCTCTACACATTTTGTGGTTAGGTTATAACTATTCTCAATCCGCTTTCGGCTTTGCGGACAGGCTCCAGCGATTAAATAGACCAATAGGAAATCGCGTATTATTATTCTCCCTCCCCACAGAAAAACTCTTTTTTTTTCTCGTTTTCGTGGAGACGACGACGACAACAACTTTTTTCTTCTTCTTTTCTTTCCTTTCTCTCTCTCCCTCCAACCACTTTCTCGCTCTTCAACTCTAGTGCTAATTAAAATGATCTCTGCTCCTCTACTGCATTCCTCTAGAATGGCTGCTACCCGTGCGGCCTCTCTTGCTGCCTCTGCCCGACTAGCCCCATCCCTCATGCTCAAGCGCTCTATGGCCACTGAGACCTCTGCGGACGCTGCCCCCAAGCCCGAAAACTTCAAAACTTTCAAAATCTACCGCTGGAACCCCGACACCCCTGAACTCAAGCCCGAGATGAAAACGTACAAAGTCGACCTCAATTCTACGGGACCCATGGTGCTGGACGCCTTGATTCGCATCAAAAACGAACAGGACTCAACGCTCACCTTCCGCCGCTCTTGCCGTGAGGGAATTTGCGGCTCCTGTGCCATGAACATTGATGGGCGCAACACTCTCGCTTGTCTCTGCCGTATCGATACCAACACTGCTAAGGACGAAAAGATATATCCCCTCCCCCACATGTTTGTAGTCCGCGATCTCGTTCCCGACCTTACGCAGTTCTACAAGCAGTACAAGTCTATCCAGCCTTACCTCCAGCGCGACTCGGTCCCTGAAGACGGTAAGGAGAACCTACAGTCGGTCGCAGATCGCGCGAAGCTCGATGGTCTTTATGAGTGCATTCTGTGTGCGTGCTGTTCTACGTCGTGCCCTTCGTACTGGTGGAACTCGGCAGAGTACCTGGGCCCTGCGGTGCTGATGCAGGCGTTTCGCTGGATGATTGATTCGCGTGACCAGGCCGGTCATGCTCGTCGCGAGCAGCTAGAAAACTCAATGAGTCTGTACAGATGTCATACTATCATGAACTGTTCGCGAACTTGTCCTAAGGGACTCAATCCTGGTCTTGCCATTGCCAAGATCAAGAAGAGCATGGCTTTGGCGTAGACAGGGAGGGTCACTAAAAGAAGAAAGAAAGAAAAAAGAAAAGCATATGAGAGAGTGAGTTTAAGTTGTTGTTGTTTAGTTTTTGCACATAGTCAATTGGCATGTCCATGATTTTTTTTATTTTTATTTGTATGGAGCGTTAACATGCCTTGACCCTTTCAGAGTCTTTGATTGGCTCTATCCGAGGCCCTTTACAAGAAAATAAACCGGCGCTACGAAAAGCGTCGGAGTCAACTGCATTCGTTTTTCTATTGGTCAATATTATGGCACTTATACTACTTTGTATTTCCCTGAGCGGCAATCGCAGCTACTCCGGCAGCAGCAGCCTCGGGATCAAGGTACACTCCAGGCCCTACAGGCTTAAGGTCTTCATCATTGAGCTCATACACCAATGGGATCCCCGTCGGAATATTAAGGCGCGCAATATCCGTGTCCGAGATTCCCTCAAGATGCTTTCTCAGGGCCCGTAACGAGTTTCCATGCGCAAACACAATTACCGTTTTTCCTTGCCTGAGGTCTTTGGCGATATCTGATTCCCAATATGGAACCAACCGGTCCACGACTTGTTTGAGGGACTCGGTTCTTGGTAGAAGGTGTGCTGGGATGTCGCGCACGTACCTCGGGTCACCTACCTGCGAGTAGGTGTCAGTATCCTCGATAGGTGGCGGCGATCCCTCGAACGATCGTCTCCAAGCCATGAACTGATCCATTCCATACTTTGCGAGCACTTGTTCTTTATCCTTCCCTTGGAGTGCCCCGTAATGTCGTTCATTAAGTCTCCAAGACCGTTTGGTATCCAAATAAAGCAAGTTTGCTTCATTCAGGGCAATGTTTGCGGTTTGGATTGAGCGCGACAATTTTGAGGTATACACAACGTCTGGCTTGATCCCGTTTGCGGTTAACAAACGGCCAGCACGAGCTGCTTCTTTTAGGCCAAGGGGAGATAGCTTCACGTCGACCCAGCCCGTGAATAGGTTGTCTTGGTTCCATTCGGATTGACCGTGTCTGACAAGAATGAGTTGGACCATTGTGGCGTGTAGGTGAATGGGTGATATTGAAGGTGACTTGAATTAAAGAACGAAATAACGAACGAAATAACGAACGAAATAACGAACGAAAGAACGGAAAGCAAGGGCCCTTTTATAACCTGTCTTTCACAGTTACACAATCGTACATGTCCGTTATCCCTTAGTCTACGATTGATATCCTCATAAAGGTGTTATCTGCTACGGTTTGTGGTGTTTACCGGTTTGTTGTTTTTGCGGTTCTGATCTCAGGGATCTTTTTTCAGGCCCTGGACACTTGCAAGCCCTCATTTCGTAGGATTTCCTGTAAAATGAAAAATAACCGGGGCTAATTTCGTTTGTTTAATGTTAGTGCTGATATGTACTCAGTGGTTGGGATTGTGCGTGAATATTTAGGTACAGTGGATTGTAATCATTACAGTTCATTACTGCCTTGGAAGGTCATGAGAATGGCCGTTCAGTGATCGATTCAAGCCTTCAATTGTTCAAACCTTCAACTCAATTCCTTTCAGCAGTCTGCTCGAGTTCTTAAAGAGTCCGTGACGCTACTTACCCACCTACAACCCGCCTACCTCTTGGGACGTCTACAATGTCCTACAGCGACGATGATGACTACGACATGTCCGCCGGAGAAGACGGTGAAGTACGTCCTCAATTGCCCTTTACCGCTCCCTGCTAACCTCTTAGTATGACTTTGAATACACTGACGGCGATGACAACGACGAAAACAATGACCAAGTGGACATGGTGAGTGCCACCCTCATTCCACCACCTACTATCACTAACATGCCATAGGAAAATCTCTATTACAATGCTAAAGGTAGACTCTACACCCACGTATTCCTGCTACAGAACTAACTCCATTCAGGCCTAAAAGAAGACGACTTGGAAGCAGCCCTCGAAGGCTTTGACGCAGTGCTACTTAACGATGAAGCAGACGACTCCTCAGACTGGAAATTCAAAGCCAAAAAACAAAAAATTAAAGTCCTCTACATGTTGGCCGCTGATACCGGAATCGACTCCAAAGCAGCCGACTTGCTCGCAGTGGTAATTGACCTCCTGGCAGACATTGAGGCCGCCAAAATCAGTCGCAACTACGCAGAAAAGTCACTCAATAACGTTCTCGACCACCTCGCGGGCCTGGCCGATAAGGGCGGCGAAACCCTCCTCAGAAACATCTACGACGCCACTCTCGAGTCTCTCATTAGAACTGGCAACGAACGCATGTGGATCAAGACTAAAATTAAACTGGCCAAACTGTTTATTAAACAAAACGCATTGGAAGATGCCCGCACCGAGCTCGAGCAGGTGCAGGACGTGTGTACCGGCGCAGCCAGCGGAAACAACGAAGACGATAATACCAAAAGCACGTTTCTGATGGAGGTGTACTCGCTACTAATGCAACTGTATTCTACGACTAGCAACTACCGAAAGGTGAAGGAACTGTACAGCAAAACCATGAGCATCAAGTCAGCCATTTCGCACCCCCGAATTCTTGGCGTCATTCACGAGTGTGGAGGCAAGATTCACATGCGCGAAAAACGATGGGAGGCTGCCCGTGAGGACCTGTTTGAAAGCTTTAAAAACTACGACGAAGCAGGCTCCCTGCAGCGCATCCAGGTGCTCAAATACTTTGTACTCGCGTGCATGCTGTCAGAATCGGGCATCAACCCCTTTGAGAGCCAGGAAACTAAACCATACAAGCAAGACCCCAATGTCATGGTCATGATGCACCTCGTGGAAGCGTTCCAGCGTTCCGACGTAGAGGAGTTCAACCGGCTGCTGAAATCGCACAAGAGCGAAATCACCGGCGACCCGCTTATTGGGCTGTTTTTGGACGACGTGATTCTATCCATTCGGTCGCAGGGAGTCATTAACCTCGTGCGCCCGTACACGCGGGTGTCGGTGCAGCATATTGCCAATGCACTAGAAATCAATGCGGACCAGGCGCGCGAGATTGTCGGGCGCCTGATTCTGGATCACCGGTTGCCAACGGCCCGTATTGACATGGTTAATGATATTGTCGAGCTTACGCGAGGTGGTGGTGCGGAGTCTGCTGGGTCTGCTGGGGTTTCCAAAAGGTTGGCGACGCTGGTGAAACCGGCAGAGGTGCCTGTGTTTCACATGGATTCGTTTAGGGGGTTGCCGGTGGATGTGTCGAGCTCGTGGCAGCGGGCGTTGACGACGATCCAGTTGAGTGATCCGCAAATGGCTCGCAAGACTGCTCATGGAAGCGGTGGAAACGAAAGTAAAGGTAGTAGCAAGGGATCGAACAAATCCGGGCAAGCTTCTAACAAGGATGGTGGCAGCGCCTCTGGAACCACGAACACCAATAATAATAATAATACTACGACTACTACTAATGCCACCAATACTACTGATAACCCTTCTACTAGCATTGGATCAGAGAACGCTGCCCATATTATACATTCACGGCGTCGACAAGGGCAGCAGCGGTCAGGAAACGAAGGTGGTCTCAGCGCAACAGCGTTGGTTTCTCAAAGTGCATTTGCGCTGTTTCCCAAACGGTACGCACAAGCCTTAGAAGACGAAGCTAGTGTCGAAAGTGGTAAACGAGTAGCCGCGGGTGGCGGTGATGTCAATTCAGGAAGTGTAGGTGGAGGCGGTAATGGAAGTGGAGACCTTGCTAAGGGTGAAGAGGATGGTACTAACGGCGGGGGAGGTGGTGGTGGTGGTGGTAGTGGTGGTGGTAGTGGTAGTGGTGGTAGTGGAGTGAGCGGAGTAGGTGGAACTGGGATTGGAGCTGGAGTTGGTGGTGATATGGAGGGGGATAGGCCAATGGACTTGTTGGTGGTAGATAAAGGTGGTGATTTTGGTAGTGGTGGATCAGGAATTTTTTCGGGTGATGGGGGTGATGTGTGGTCGCAAACGGGTGCGTTACAGGAGTGGGTGCATAGAATTGTTGATGTGCAGAGAAAGGTGCATGGAAACCCGCGGTCAATTGTTGGTATGTAATTGTGTAAGTACGTAGTGCCCGATATTCGCTAAAAGCAAGCTGTTAAGACCTCATTTATAGTACACTGTAGTAGTATATACTATACAGTACTTAAGAGAATTATAATATGAAAATGAAAAGTGCAAGTTAAAAAGATGTACAGTAACAAAGTGCAAGATAATTGACAATAGTCTATATGGCTGCTAAGAAGAGAGAGAGATAAAAATAATAATAAAAACAAAATGTATATA
>JAJMKT010000418.1:0-19842 GCA_030563985.1 Geotrichum restrictum
CGAAATAGCCAACTACTTTGAACCGCTATCTTTTGAAAACTGTTAGTTCTCTCCCACTCAAACATAATTCAAGTATCAAGACTAACATCACACAAGTAAAATAAACTTTGTTTGTTCCTATTATTAAAGTCCATCGAAGCTTAGTACCGACGCATCGCTACACACTTCTATCATCTACATTATTCTTATTTTCATCTACCGATTATATCCAATCATCAATCACTTATTCCCGCGCCGCACCCCCAACAGAGCGACACGTCATACCCGTTAACAATTGAGCATCGATCCATTCAGACTCCAAATTTCAACGTTCAATGCTCAGAAGAACTAGTTGCATAACTTCAATGGAGCTATCGGCCCTCAATAATTAAAAACTTACAGTACTGTACGACGTGTACGTACTTAGTTGAACAGTTTCATTTGTTAATTTTAATCGAAATGAAATTGAATATATACAGGGCATTTATGAATATGCTATCGCTATCCTACGACCAGTGAGTCGACCGACCATATGTTAACTGTGATCCAGCCACTTGCCAAAGCCCTTTCTTTTTATAATCTTTTTTTTTTTTTTTTTTTTTTTTTTTTTTTTTTTTTTTGGTTTCTCAGTATACACGTTCTCATACCAACAGCTGCTGCAGTATACCTGTACTCTTGAAAAAGTTCTTTTTTTGCTTAGTTTCTTATACTGTCAAAATTGATCTTTGCGCACCCAAGAGATTTTCAACGACATCGTTTAAACCAAGCAGAAAAGCGCGTGCTTGGTCAACACTGGGATTAAAGTCGAATGCAGTGCGACTTTCCAGCGAACAGTTGAAGAGAATTTCGGAATGGTCCTTCACATACGAGTCCTCCTCGGTTATGAAGCTCTGAATCAGTTCAGATATAGTCGCACGGTTCATGTCTGCCACATTGGCGGCAGCAACACCCGAACTATCTTGGTCCAAAGACATGAATAGCAAGCGCTCTAAGATTACTTTGATCCACATAAACCGCCATATCCTAAGTTGACGGAACCGGGGGTATTGAAATAACTTGTCACGTTTAGAAGCGGTGAATACTGTAGTCAGTACACTGCTGGTGATGGTAATGTGTGCCAGAATAAAGTTGACGCACTCGCCAGCAAGATGGTTGCCCTCTGAGCCTTCCGTTTCAACCAAAAATAGGACAAATCCCAAAACCCGTTCAGACAAAAAGGTGTTGATCTTTTGCTTCTCTGGTTGTGACAGAGGTGCTAGATCAAAAACGTCTGAGGTCACTGTCGTCGAGTTGGCGAGTGTTCGACTCATCAACGAGGCCAGCAGGCAAATTGTAGTCATAATGTATTGTCGTGGTGAAGAGTCGCAGAACATGTTGTTGTTAGCCCGCTCAAGGTTGTAAATATCCACTAGTTTGCTAAAGCAGTCGACAGACCAAGACCAGTAGGTCGAATGTCTAGCTATTTTGTTGATATGTTCGCCCAGCAAAACACACATTGTATGCAGCAGCACTGAATCAGAATAACCAGATGGGGGTAACACTGAAGATGTAGAGGAGCACGAAGATGAGCGCGAATTTTGTCCATTGCGATTAGATTTAACAACCAGTGTTTCCAGCTTATCCAAGGCAGAACCCCAAGAGCCTCTGCGGCCCTCCTGTTGTTGTCGTTGTAGTAGTTGCCGCTCATTTTGATCTTCCTTGCTGATAACTCTTACAATCTTGCTGAAAAGATCTTGAAGGACGTGGAGCTCGGCTTCTGAGGGGAATATTTCCTCATCTAAGTAATCAGTGGTTTTTGAATTCCATCGTTTTTTACCCCAGTACTGGTTTCCAAATGCTGAAGCCCGGTCAACGGTTTTAGCACTGGGAGTGAAGATTTGGTCTGAAGAACGAAATATGTTGGTGATGCCCATAGTGAGTCTGTAAGTGAGTCTGTAAGTGAGTGTATGGAGTGAGTATCAGTGGTATGCGAGGTCAAAAGAGATGAAGAACTAAATAAATTGTAAGAGCAGACGGGTTTTTTTAAATAGAGCGAAAGATTCTTTATATTCCAACACCTGTGCATTCAACAATGTTCAACCTTAAATAAGCCTCAAAGAAAGACGAAAGCTCTGTTACGCACAAACCTACCCACCGGTGCACATGAACCACATGAAAGTCTAATCATGAGAACGTCTAGAGCTCCGTTTAATTTGACAATCTGTGCCCAAAGTAGCCGTCAACGTGTCGAGATATTTTATGCTTGTTATCATCCTGAAAGTTTGGATGAGGCATTCTCTTGTGTAAAGTGCCCAAAAAAGGAAATAAAAAAAGCCAACAAGGTCCTAGTCACCAAAGCCGCCGCCAACATGAAACCCACTATAGCTAATCAGCCAAATCCAGACCATTCGACACTAAAGCCATGATACTCATCTGTCTCATCTTCTTTAGCGCCCACGTACCAGCACTTTTTCACTGCTGTACCTAAGCGCCCTCCACCAACCACGTCCAGAACGTTAAACTCCTCCTCCCAGCCGTACCCAATAACAATGTGATGTGAGTGGTATCTCAGGGGATCACCTGGGTAGGCGAGGAACTGCCCACCAAATCGAAACCCAGGTGACAAAAAGTATTGCTTTGCGTGTAAATGTAAATACATGTCGTAAGCAGTTTGCTTGGGAAGCTTCACAAAGGGCAACGATACGGTTGCATTTACTGGTGTCTTTGTGCTAGACGCCAGCATTATATGTTTGTCTGTTTTGTATTGAGCTTCAAAAAGGTCGTACGAAGGCAAGTTCACTGGGGTCTCAGTTGAGTAGGTATCAATGTCGTAGAAGGTTCCAGATTCGCTTGAAATAGGATTCGAAGCACTCGATGCAGCGGGTGTACCTGTCTGAGAGTCAGAGTTTTCTTTGGCAGGCGCCTTGACCTTCTTCTTGTCCTCAGCCTGCTGGCGTCTGAGCAAGGAGAGCTGTCGATGCTTTAGCACCTGTGCTTCCTGCTTGTCTTTGCGATAAATGGTCAGTGCTTTCTGGTCCTCGTCGTCAAAGCTGAAGGATGCCAGATCATGGACTTTGCCATCGTCTACCAAGTACCCAGCATCACGCTCCTCCACCAGAAACCGAATCTCTTCAGGCATGAGTTCCAACGGTAACCCTTGAAACACGTTTTGTTGAGGGACCTGCGGCAATATTCCAATAAGAGTACCGCAAATGTGAAATTCCTCTCTCAGTCGCCTGACATCTTCAATATCGTAAATGAGTCCTCGCTCGGCCACAACATGAATTGGAATTTTCTTGTTCATCGGAGTTTGTAAGTGACAAGGGATCGGTGAAAAAAATTCACCTCTAGTACTTACGCTTAAGCTTTTTTTCCCACTAGTCACGTGTAGGAGCCCGAAACGTTAGCATTACATTGGTCTGAATGCCCTCAACAAGACCCTTATTTTCAGCAGCAAAGATGAGGGCCTTGTAGCTTGTCAGCATAGATTCCTTGTAGTATTATCATGTCTCACTGATTAAGCCTCCAGGTAAACTTTAAGGACAAGCCCTCAGCGCTAGGACGCGTGCACATGCTTAAGCTGAGGCAGAGCCCAGAAGCACAGGACCACAGGCACTACCACGTAACAGCATTGACATCCTCCTTTTTTTTGTTTTCGTTCGCTTGTTAGTCTATTGCAGTATTTAATGCTATTTGCTCCGTATTGCTATGGTCTGACTGGTCTAGACATTAGAATTGATATCGGGCGCTATATCATTACGAGTGCTGTACAACTCTAACAGACGGTCCACGATTACAGTTGAACACAAAGCTAATTTCAGGCCCTCTGTTACTTAGACGTACCTGCGAGTCCTCCTGACAAGGGACCCAACATCGTTCGTTTAAACCATTTGTCTGCTGAGTAGTTTTGTATTCGATGCTCAAGTTGTTCGTTTCGTTTCGAGTCTGCCGAAACCTTTCTCAATATCGCGAGTTCCTTGATCATGAAGTGGGAAATTAAATGCCCTAGCCCACTCTTCTACCTTGATCGAGGTTTGTGACAGTTCTTGTCCACAATTTGCCACTAAACAACTAAATCATCAATCAATGGTAACTCAAGTAGTAGTAGAGCTTCAAGCTAGAACTGTCAAAATAAAATGTACTCCTTCTACTCTGCTGAGAGAGATACGTTCCAGGGCTGCTAGTGTTTTTGGCATTGAAGAATCAAACTACGCCATCAAGTAAGTTTTTATCATCACCAATTAATCAATTGATCCAAAAAAAAGTACCTACTAACTGTCTGTATAGACACAAGAATGCGGTATTGGACCTGTCGCTTCCAGTGCGTCTTACGAGCTTGATTCAAAACTCCAAAATTGAACTGGTGGTCGCCTCGGCGCGAGCAAGGGCTCAGGAAAGCAAAGTTACTGATGTCACAATCAAGCTTCAGGTTCAGGATCTACCCCCATCGTTCAGCTCTAATCTATTGCATACATTTTCCAGCAACTCGTCTCTTTGGAGTGTTCTAGCTCACTTTGAGAAAACCTCCGGAATCAACTTTACTAACAGAGCTGTGATGCATCAAGTTACACCAAGCTCTGGGCACCTTGTCTTTGAAACCCCTATCGTTCAGACTTTCAACAAGAGAGTATGTAGAGTGCTTTTCTTTCAGTCATGTTCTAACTTTTGATAGATATCAACATTGGATGACTACAAAAAGTCATTGCTACAGCTAGGTCTGAACAATAAACAGGAAACTTTACGAGTGGTGTTTGAAAAAACAGATCTTCCCTTCCAAGATGTAGCAGATAAATACGCAGCTCTGCTCGGGGAGTCTAATAACTCTACCCAACCCGAGATAGCAATACCGGAACCTGCGAAGCCGCCCGCCTCATCCCCAATTGCTGATGATCCAGCCCCCGTTGAATCCTTTTCTCCATCAGAGAAAACCCCCTCACCGGAATCTAATACAGAATTGCCAGAACCTGAGCTACTTGAAAAGCGTTCTGTTCAAGTATACCTGCCATCTGAATCCCAACGTGTGATTGCAGATGATGATGATTCTCAGTTTGTTGTTTCTTTATCGCACGCTCAGAGGCTTCAAGACCAAATCACCAGAACCTCCAAGCCCAGCGATGGACCCCTCTTGACCAAAGCTCTTCGCCGAAAAATGGAACATGCCAAGTCAGAAAGCATCAAAATCATACAAATCAGAATCAGGCTCCCTGACCAAACACATTTAGAGGCCCAATTCAAATCCACTGAAACAATTGGGGACGTTATATCTTTTGTTGAATCTTCACTGAGCCAGCCAGATCTCCCGTTCCGACTGTTTACAAACCCTCCCAAGCTTTTTTACACTGATCTTGATGCAACGCTTGTTAAAACATGCAAATTCAGTCCTAGAACGCTCCTGTTCTTTGAGTGGAATCATGATGCTGGCCTCCCGAAAGAGGCTTTCCCAAAGACTGGCCTGTTAAAGGCCGATATGCTAACAAGCGGAAAACCAATTACAGAGGCACCAGATGTTAAAATGGATATAACCGAGCATATTGAGTACAATGAGTCTCATGCAGCTCCTAGTGGTGGGCAGAAGTTGGGTGGAGGAACTGATGGACAGAAGAAAAAAACGTCATGGCTTAATAAGGGGAAAGGCCCATTGTCGCAGTCGCAAAAATCGACTCTTATGAAATTTGTCCAGACTGGTAAAAAGTAGCAAATTTGTAACCATGATTGTGTGTAAGAAAGTAGTTTTCATAATATACTTTTTTCGTCTTCTTCATAATATATACATACAAACTAGGAGGATTTTATTTACAAATTTTGTTGAGCAAGAAGAAACTGTTTGAGTACGCTCTCTGTCTCTGACGAATACGAGTCGTAATTAATGTCCAAGTACGTGCATAGCGCTTGGATAAGCACCTCGGGCTGGATGTTGAGTTTAGAAATTTCGCTTGAAATTTGACTATTCCCCGCCGCAGCTGTCATGATAGAACTCAAGACTCGGTCCATGGCAGAATCACTCAGTCGATTTTGCAATGGCGATATCGACGAAGAAGAAGAAGAAGAAGAAGAAGAAGAAGAAGAAGAAGAAGAAGAAGAAGAAGAAGAAGAAGAAGAAGAAGTAGAGGGGTCTCCTTTTACACCTCTGTTAGATGTACCGAAGCTGCTGCCATTGTCAAAGTGTACATTATTTCGGGCCGTTTTCTGGGCTGCACGCGTCAAGTTAAGACAAACCACCGGATCTAAACTGATCCCATTATGGTTTCCTAAATACAACAAAGCCGCAAAGACCTCTGGAATCGCATTAGCCCGCAAAAAGGCCTGCAATGCTGGTTGGTAGACCTCGATAAGTGGCTTGAAATCTTTACTTTGAAGCATTCGGATGAAAAGTGACCGCAAGTCAACCTCAAATGGTGATGCCGCTTTGGTCAGATTGGGGCTTCGGTAGTAGTCTCGAACAATGGTCCAAATTACACGATAGCCCTCGGTTGAGAATTGCTGCTTGTTTACGTTGATGGCCTCGCCCAATAATTGGAAAAATCCAACAAAGTCGCGCGACCTGTACCTGTAATAAAAGAGGGCCAGGTATGATGACTGGTCGTGGCGCACACCATTTTGGGCCATCCTATCTAATATGGATAGCACAAAGGAGTGTTTATTGCGACGAGCCCCGTATTGAATGAATAAGGCGTAATGCATACTGAGGGGTGCTAAAACTTTGCTTTTTTGTGTTTGTGAAAGAATGACAGGCCCTTGCGGTTCGCTTAGTGCACTAGATTGCCCTTTAGACTCCATGTATTCAAGGACCTCGAATGCAAAATCAACACGCCCTTGGAGAAGAAGGGCCTTCAATACGCTATGAAAAACCATGGGGGCGGGGGATATATTGCGAACGAGCATTTTCTCAAGCACTTGAAATGCTTCATTTACCTGATTCATATTTGCTAGCGCAGAAATCCAAATGGTGTAGAATCTCTTGTTATCGAGTAAAGCTGGATTAGCATCCGAGAGCGTTTGGATAACATTTTCCAAGAGGGCATGTTTATGTTCTGGACTTGAAGAAGCATCAGATTGAGCAATCGTCAGCGCTCCCTTAGTCTGGGGTTCACTTAATCGCACAATGTTTTTGGCAACAGCTTCCAGATTTGTGAGGATGGTATTTTGGGGAATTTCAATTCCCAGTTCACAGAGATCGTTTATGATGACAACCGAGTAGGAACTGTGCAGACCTTTGAGAAATGTGTTTAAAATGTACAAAAGGTCATTTTCTGTAGGAACGTTTTTTTTGTTGAATACGGCCGCTGCCTCTTCTGGGCTTAAGTCTCCAGTTACTGACTCTGGCTCACCAGGGCCGCCAGCCTCGCGAACAGCCTTGATCATATACTGGTACCACTCCCACGCCTTTTCGGCATCACGCATTCCAAGGTAACGCTGAACAAATCTCGTAGCTACTTTTGGGGGCACGTAATCAAAGGTTTCTTTCAACTCAAGGGCTAGTTTTTCTGCCTTAACCAAGTCGTGAGCTTCTTGATATAAACAAGCGCCCACTTCAAGCCACCAAATAGAGCCTTTAACATCTTCTTTAGATCGTCGAGATTCCCATATTCTGACTGCTTTTCCCACGTTTCTCGATTTGGCGAGTGCAGACAAATAGTCGACTTCGTTATAGGGATCAAGTCTAACAAGCTGATAGCCGTAAAGTAAATCACCAACTGACTTGATGGCTAGTCGTCGTGCTCGAGAAGACTGCTGCGCTTTTGCAAGCTGGAATAGTATGACAAGGACTTGCAGTGGAGGCTCGACATTTGGATCTACCTCAATTTTGCTAAACATTTTGACCGTGCTCCACAATTTGATATAAACGTCATTCTCAACTGACAAACCTTCATTTTCAAGCTCCATGATATTTTCCGTCATTTGAGTCAACACTCCTATTGCCGTTTCGTAGTCATTATCAGATGTAGAGAGGTTATTCGTCAACGACGATTTCCCATCTCCATCTTCCAAAGTACCAGCTGACCCCATATCAACAGCCTGCGCTAGATAGTCATTCAGGCCATCCCCGTACTCAGCAATCAAAGCCCGCACCCTGGCCTGTTCACTTGGCGGCATATTTGGAATGATTTTTTCCAAATCCTCTACCGATCTGATTGCTGGCGAGATTGTCTGAGTTTGTTGTTGTTGTTGTTGTTGTTTCGCTTGCTTTTCTTTTGAGGCCTGTTCCAGTCGTTGGTATTGTGATCTGCTGCGAATAGAAGGACCGGCCGGGCGTCGAGGTCTTTGTGAGCCGCCGCCACTTGCCGCGTTCATTGTCGCTTGGGATATTCGATCTTCTCCATTTGAGAGAGTTCGGGCATATCGAATGCCGGCTAGCCTACTAGATGTATTTCTAGTTGTCCAGAGATTGCAGACCGACTTTCTAGTATGCTGAGAAGTGTTGAACAGGCATCGCATCATTTTACCTGAGCCCAATCCTTGGTTTTGAGATTTCGTCGATTCAAAAGGCGAAAAAAAAAAAGGTAGTCAAACCCTATCCCGTCCCATCAACAGCCTAATCTGGATTCATGAACTTTTTGAATTTCATTCAAGAATCACTTATTTATTATGAGGATTGGCAGTTGTTAACTGAATTCATTAAATTAAGACATAGCAAATTGAATATAAATATGTATTAAATAACATGAACAATACTTGGAAAGAAAGAAAACACTGGAAACTAATAAAAAAACACCAAAAAAAAACTAATAATACTCTCAGCGAAGCAACAAATGAGTGGCTCCATCCAATACTCCACGGCAAATAGAAGTCCATTTGATAAAGGCTACTGTGTCCTTGTCTTCAAGAGACTCAAGAATACCAGGAAAAACGGCGCCACCATATCCCAAGTACCGGTTAGGGGCGAATAATACATGCTTGTACCAGGGACGGAGGTCAAGACCGTCGTTGATCAAAAAGACGCGCTCAGCGTAAATCATCTTGTAATTGTGTGCTTGAAGCTTAGCAAGAAGCGAAATCTGCTTGTAGAACCTGTACCAGGGGTATGGTTGAGCGTAGAGGCCTGTCAATTGAACAGTACGATCGTCCAAAACCTTGCCTGCCTGAGTGAATCTTTCAAGTGACTCTTTTAGGCACTCCAGATGCTCTTGAGGAGAACGAGCTTTGCATCTATAAGAGGGCCGGTCTCTGCGGTTGCGGTCGCGATTGTTGTTGTTGTCATTATGGTGATTAGTGACAGAGAGTCGGTCAAGATCGCCAACTTTATGCTCTGATACAATCTTATCCAGACCGCTTTTCAAAATACTTCCGTACTCTTCAAATCTAAAATTCAAAGACACACGGTCGGCCAAAGATAACGTAAGAAGGCTCAGAACCCTCGATGCAGCAGCGTGGTATTTGAAGTCGGGGTCCAGGGTAGTCATCCAATGGTAGCTGTCATAGTTGGAGTGGTAGTGATAAACGGGATCGCCAGGGCCTGGCCTGAACGAAAAGTCTACAGATGGAATACCCAAATGATCCAGGAAAACTGTGTAGTCGCTGCCAGTTCCAAGAGTCGAAATGCGATTGTTGTTGCGAGCTTTCCAGTGTTGATATACGCTACCACCTGCAGGATAAGGAACCTGTTTCGTGACCTCTCTCAGAACCTCATTCAATGAAGGAGAAGCACCAGCACTGAAATAAGTTCCAGAAACAGCCATATCCAAGTTGACATAGGCGACTACGTTGTGCTTCAAAAACTTGGCATTGTCCTCACCCCACTCCGTAGATCCCAGTAGAGCGTACTCTTCACCATCCCAAGAAGCCAGGATAATAGTTCTAAGAGGTCGCCATCCTCTCTTTTTCAGTTCGCCCAGTGCTTTAGCCAGTGCGAGCAAAGCAGCTGAGCCGCTATTAGGGTCACCAGCACCGCCACTGATCCAAGAGTCACGGTGATTTCCTACCACAATAGCCTGGCCAGGGATAATTCCATCAATACGCCCAATTACATTATGAATTGGGCGAATATCATAATCTTGATTGTTGTTGAGCTCAAGCAGGTTGTCAGAGGGTCCCACGTTGTAACTGACGTTCTCCAGAATTCCACCCCAAGAGCTGTCAATATCTTTAGGGCTTGGGCCCTTACCATTGAGTTCTTGTAAAATGGGAATGGCATCAGCGTAGCTAATCGGGATACTGGGAATTGAGGGAATAAGATCGTAGGGCTGCTTGCGCTTTGCATCCTTCGTACTGGCGTATCCAGGAGTGGTAGGGTCTCCAGGGCCGTAGGACAGAAATCCTACACTACCACGCTGAATACTGGAAGGATTTCGAGCAGGTCCCTTCGGATAAGGTTTGTCGCCATGGGCAAAGTCAACTCCATAATCGTCAGTTGGGTCTGTGAAAATTACCACTCCCACCGCACCATGCTCCTGGGCCTGCTTCACTTTGAGACCTCTGAAGACCTTGCCATATCGAACAAGGACAATTTTGTTTTTGATATCAACGCCTAGACTGACTATTTTATCAAAGTCCTCCTTGCGGCCGTAATTGACGTATATGTATTGAGCAGTAGCCGTACCGTTGGCAGAGTACCCATGGAACGCTGGAACACTGTCAGCGTTACCAGTAGTAGGGTCCTCCTTGAGCACTTCCTCCTTCAAAGAAGCCTCAAATATAACGAATTGGCTCGTTTTGTCTACCAAGCTGAGACTGCTCTTGCCGGGGTAGTTCAAATACGTGTAATAGGGTACAATTTCGGATATGAGACCAAACTCTTGGAATTTGTCGTTAGTCCAATCAACCAAGTCTTTACCTTGGCCAGCGAGATGGGACTTTCTCGTATAGTTTTTAGACCATTCTCTGAGGTCATCAGGGTCGATAGAATCAGTTATGTGGCGTTCAACCTCTGCTTCGCTCATAAACTTTCCCTTCAAATGGGCTACATCACGAACCACACTGGAAGACGTAAAGGCTAGAGACAACAAAGTCAAGATAACAAGCATTCCAAAGACGGAATAACAGAAAAACCTGCAACAAGTTGTGCCACATCTGCCGTTTCTCCGTCGCAGCACAACGCCTGTGCGCAAGAGAGGTTGGTTTTCAGTTGCGGACATGATCGATAGAGTTACCCCACGTTATCTAGAGTGTGAAGAAAATAAAAGAAAACAGATGTGATATTAAAATGAAAATAAAAATACTTTTACGAGCGATCAAAGGGCATTTATTGCTTGCTCATTGCTAGCTAAAAAGTCTTTCTACGGCGATAAGCGAGAAATCAGACGTCAAATTCTGGTCCATGCAGCAGCTGCTAGCACAATATTGGGAGCTCTCGGCCGGTAGCTCTATAAGTCTTAATTAATAACCGGGGGTAAACATGATTATAACCAACATCGAACTTTTTCTAAACTGAATTTTGAATTATGAATTATGAATTATGAGTGCGCTACCTTCTATTCACAATTGTTAATCAATCTACCTTCTCATGCCTAGGCAACGCTGTGAGAGAAATGTCGTCGGACTTTGCTCTTAACAGCATGGAACATATTCTTCATCTTGTTTCCACCATGCCCGCTCTTTGTTCCGACTTCTGCAGCCTCGGCTTTGCCCGCCACAAATTTTGAAGGCAATGAAGTTTCCATTTCCTGAACCAGCTCATCAAGGGTGGCAATCATCTTGACGGTGCTCTTACTGGACTTGGGAGGACTGTTTCGTTTGGCTCTATTAGTTGGTACTGCTGCCAGCGCTCCCCATTCCTTGTCTGACATAGGATATGTACTACCTTCTTCTTCGTCATCTTCACCTTCGCTGCTATAATACTCGTCTTCTCCATTTTGACCGCTAGTTTTGTGCGATAGTTTCATCTCATTAGATTCCGTTGATCGTCTTGATCTCCGTGCAGAAACTTCACTGTAATGACTCCCGGGAGTCGCAAAACAATCACCTGAAGCAATATATGGAGCAGCAGTGGCAGCAGCAGCGGCGGTTTCTACAATAGAAACCGTCTTTGCATTGAACTCCTGAATAAAGTCATCAATGTCGTCGAAGCAACCCACAAAGTTTTGTTGGACTTTTTGTGCATACTTCTCTTTCCAGTTTCCAAAGGGAGTATCTATTTCTTCAAGGTTTTCCTCACCTTTAGGCGCAGGCCGTTTCTTTTTTTCTCCACTCTCTTTAGCATCGCCATTTGAAGGCTTCTCCGCATTGGCTTCTGGTGCTTTTGCGAGACGGAGGTAAATACTGGAAACAGGCATGCCCCCTGCAGACTTTGAGGAATTAAAATTTTCAGCGCACTTGCTAGTTACGACAGCAGGCTCCATCCCATCATCTGAGGTTATGTCATATGAAGCCTTGTACCAGCTCGGCTTGGGTGGTGAGTACGGCTTGTGTCGAATACTCATGGTGAACATTTTGCTTGACTTGGGCCTAGCGCTACTGGTTTGCGCAACGCCCCTACCAGGAAAAGTCTCGCTATATTCACCTGCAGACCTGTAACGGAAAATTATGTCTTTCTCGGCAAATTTGACACTGCCTTGACCGAATTCAACCATTTCACAGGCAATATCAGACTCTTCTCCTTTCAATGGGGTACCGTAATCTTCTTCGTCGCTCTGAGTGTCTTCAGTATTGCTAGCATCGGTCAGAATCGCTGACTTTTCTGACTCGTAAGTATCGATAAGGGCTGCTGACTTTTCTGGCTGACTTTCTTTACCACCAACTTCTCTGACTGTTTCAGATTCCAAATTGGCCCAAGGGTGTCGTGGTGTGGCAGCATCTTCATCACACCAAGAGCCATTTCTAGAATTCTGTATATCTTCATCGCACCAAGAACCATTTCTAGAAATCTGTATGCATGTGTTCAAGTCTCTAAGCGGCGTCTGCCATTCAACTAGGGAGACTTTACTTCGTGGGCTGTGGTCTAGACTAGTCTTTGAACTATCACGCATAGCAAACTCAGGGCTGCTTGTGTGTTCATCAGTGTCGGGACCCGTGGAAGGGTCGGTTGTAGACTCGGGGCTAGCTCCTGAATGTTCTTCGGCCTCATGATGGGCGCCACTATTTGTACGGGGCGTTTCTTGTCGGTATGGAGCACTGTCCATCCTCATCTCTTCCTCAATCTTATTCTCTGCTTCGAATGCCTCTCTTTTGATGCGCAATAATCTTTTTTCAGCTTTCTCAGCCAAAAGAAGAGACCATGGATCCGACTTGTACTCTACAAAGCTAGTGTTCACAGTCAACAGGAGAGGCTCAAACAAGTGACTAAAATCATCCCGAACAGTGCTTTGACGTCGAGATGCCCTTCCCTTGCCTCCTGAGAAAAAATCCGATGGCATTTCCTCAAGCACATTTTTAAGCCTGAGGTCAATTGAAAAATCTTGATAAGAACCCTCAGTATCGGGGTTTGAGACTCCGTTATCAACGGATGGGTGGTCGGCTTTTGAGCCTTCATCAATATCGGGATTCAAAACTTCCTTCTCAACAGATGGGTGGTCGGTTGTTGAGCTTTCATGAATTTCGCCTACTGATTGTGTGTCGGAAGCTTCACTCAGTACTCTACTAATATATTCCTGGCTTATGGTTGGAGAATTCAACACATACTGCACAGGTATCAACTTGAAATGTGCTTCAACTTTTTGTGCTGGAAAAGCTTTGCTAGCGTCGAACAGACTATTATCATTTGGCTCAAAATATTCAGGTGAGCTCTCCTTGAGTTGCTCTTGATTATTTTCCGGCTCAAAAAATTCAGGCAGCCCCTTTCTGATGATTCGATGCTCTTGGGTTGATAGACCACTCGTGAGCTCTTCGGGTGACATAGTCAAATAGTTCTGGTATTCCTTGGCACTCTCGGCATTAATGTAAGAAGGCTCCCATGAGCTTGGCCCAGGTGTCCAAGGAGAACTCTCTGTGTTCTGAGAGCTCTGCGCGATCTGAGAACTTGTAAGCTGTAAATCCAGTGCCCCATAATTATGGCGGGTGTCATAGCTTCCTGGAGATAGGCCCAAGACGTTTGATATTAGGTCTCCGGACTGCGGATGTTCGTTATCAGTCGTTAGATCAGTCATTAGCATTGGGGGATTGTCGTTATCAGAGTTTGTATAGCTGCCATTTCTACTGCCGTTGCAGCCTGAGCTGTTACAATCGCCGGCACTATCTTCTTGGCCTGACTCGCTGCAGTCGCCGAAGAAACTATACTGAAAACTCGAAGAAGAAGTCGTCCCATTATAAGACGGTGAGTTGTCAATCTTTAGACATATCTCTCCTGAAGACTCGGAATAACCATACGTTTTGTTGAGCTCGACAATGCTTTGGGAAATAATGCGACAGCCTTTGTTATCATGACCTTTATCTGGGCTTTTATCTATAGCAGTTTTGCAAAAGCGTATATCTCCATTCAGAGAGCTATGGAGCCTACGCCGGTTTCGACGGGTTCTCAGCGATTCTCTTTGAAGCAACTTGAATTTGTTAGACGCGCAATTGATTGCAAGGGAAAATTTACTTACAATGCTTCTCACGTCTTTTGGCATTTGGTGAACGGAGGCAAACGGTAAATGTACAAGCAAAATAAAGACCAAAAAGTGGAAATCGCGATCGCAATTGACCGTGCGCGTAGAAAAATGAAGAGAGAAAGTTATTGCTAAAGAATCATTTAAGAAAGCCTTTATCCATGGCCATTACTTCCAGCTCGTGAGCTCAACTTGCCTAAGGTTACGAAGTTACGTAGAGCACCCCGTGTGCCACAGAAACATTGTTGGATCAAATATAAATTAGACACCAAGCCATGTAATACCATGCCGAGCAGTATAATTTGGATTTATATTCTCTTTGCCATACGCTGAAATAGATTCAAATCAATAGTCCCCAGGACTCCCTACTGCTCTAGGCTCATCATGAGCCCTTAAAAATTCCTTAGGATCCGGACTTTCATCATTTAAGTTTCTTGGCTTTTTCACAGGGTTAGGGATGCATTGGGAGTTTATCAAAAAAAAAAAAAAAATTCCTCAAAATTTTTTTCACCAATTTCTTCCGAATTCAAACTCCATGAGAATATCACTGACAAGCTCTGATAAGCTCTGAATAGAAAAATGGATGGTGCTACATATTTAATGTCCTATGGATGGACGCAAGGAGAGGCCCTCAAAACAGGAGGTCTTAAGAAACCTATTCTGGTCAAGCACAAGAAAGATCAAAAGGGTCTGGGTCACAACGCAGACCAACAAGAAGCATGGTGGGAGCGTGTGTTTGATGGCCAACTCAAGGGTTTAGATGTCAAAATTGACGACGGCAGCTCTAACGTCTCATTCACTCAGAAAGAACTCAAGGTCAGTGGAGTCAGCAAAAACGTGTCGCCTCTTTACCGCATGTTTCGGTATGGCGGCATTTTGGAGGGATCGATAAAAGAAGTCAAAATATCAATACCTACGAAAAAATCTATCAGTGAACCAACCGCAGCTTCAGAAGATAAGAAGAAGGCCAAGAAATCTAGTAAAAGCGAAAAGAGCAGTCGAAAGAGGGAAAAGGAAAAGGATTCAAAGAAAAAGGTCAAGAAAAGCGGAAAGATCAGCAAAGACTCGAGTTCTAAATCCGAAAAGTCTTCAAAGTCCTCTTCAAAGTCTTCTTCCAAGTCCTCCAAATCCTCCAAATCCTCCAAAACAAAGTCAGTGGATCAACTTGAAGCTGACTGGGTGAAACAAATTATGGCTCAAGTTGCTACGTACGTCGAACCAGTTCCAGCCTGATTTTGTAGAGTTATCGCCAACATTTGACAACTTTTGCATGTTTTTTTTACAAGTTTATTATTTTATTGTACCGTTGAGATATCATTTTTTTTTGTTGGTATTTCATATTTTTGTTGTATTTTCACAGTTTTTATTATTTTTGTTGCATATTTATATATTTATATGAGGAGGGTATTATCCCCTGAAGAATTCATATCGATTTCGAACTATTTTGAACTATTTTGAACTATTTTGAATTGTTTTTTTGGCCTGCTTCCTTTAGTCTTAGCACTATCCAGAAACTATGCCCCAGGTCGTTCAACTACTGGGACAGCGGATGTCTGCTGAGGCAGTTTTTATGGTAGCCCTAGGTGCTGCGGTATTCGGGGTTATCATACGGAAATTAGTTATGCTCATATTTTGGCGTGCAGTGTTGATATGGTCAGGCTGCTTGATGTTCTTGCTTGCGTTTGGGATTGCTACCATCTGTCTTCCAAGCGATTTCTTGTCCGTCGTCAAGGCGAGAAGAAAACCAATGAACTCAACTCTTCGGTTCCATGCTTTTGCATCTTCAAGAGCACAGTGGGCGTCAGAACTTGAGGCCTTGAAAAGAGATTTGCAGCCTCCAGTCTCGGTGTGTCCAGGGTCAAAGTTGGTTTCTGATGCAGTAGACCAGCTAATTGAAAATGTTTTGCAAGACTTTGTTCTTTCGTGGTTTAAAGGTATTTCTCCAGACGGCATATTCCCCTCGCAAGTCGATGCAACAATTCGACGGGCACTGATCTTAGTCGGCCAAAAAATGGCCAATGTCGAATGGGCCGATGTACTCGTAGTCAAGTTAATGCCAATCGTTACAGATCACTTTCGCAATTTTGTTACCGCCCGCTCCTCTGTGCGTGAACGTTCCATGGGACGGGACCTTACCGATAACCAAGAATTTCAGTATGCAGTAGCCAGCCAATATTGTCATGGACGGCTTCACCCTGCAGTTTCGCTCAAAAATTATCGATACCCTGAATTCAGAAAAAGTTGGCTTCGCAAACATGTAGGTAAGCTGGTTCCAGTACTCTTGGGAAGCTCAGCTAGCTCCAAAGTTGTCACACATTTAAGCCGCGATATTCTGGCATGCTCAGTACTTTATCCGACCCTTTCAATGCTTTCAGAAGCCGATTTCTGGAACAAAATGCTCGTAAATACTGCCGGACCTACACTACAAGATCGCAGAAAGGTCGAAAAACTTATTCAAGCCCTCAATGAGCACGCAACCGGCAACAACAATACGCTCACTTCTTCCCTCTCCAACAAAAAAGAACCAGCGAGTGGTGCAAAGCCAGCAAAGCCCGCCCTCAAACTCAGTCCTAGCGCCGACCAATGGGACCATGAAAAATTCTTGCAAGAAGTCTCAAAGTGCAAGTCCTTGCCTGAGGCCCGACAAACGCGGTACTACATTTCTTTGCAATTGCAACGTAGTAAAAAGCAAGGATCCAATGGCATGTATATATCTCGGTTACAGAAGTCCAAACGTGCGGTCGAGCGAAGAATAAATCAACTGTCTGGGAAAAAATCCAAGTCTAATTTAAATGGATCCACCTCGTCTTTGAATAGTCGAAACACCAGTACACTAAGCTTACCTGACCCTCGCGAAGATTACACCCTGCTGCAAATTTTGGACGACCCTGCCTGCTCTTTATTTTTCATGGAGTTTATGGATCATCGCCATCGTCTAGTTTTAGTGCAATACTGGCTTACAGTCAACAGCTTGCGCGATCCTTTGGAAGAAGAGACGGATGAATATGACGACTACACAGAAACTCTAACATCCAAAGAGTCAAATGGGTCGCAATCTAAACATTTTTCAGCAGCAATGGTGAATGAGAATGACATTGTTCAAATTTACAGAACTTATTTCAATGGCCACATGCCATACGTCTCGATCGACGCTGAGGGAGCTGTCTCTAAGTTTGTCAAGTCTCCTACCAAAGGGGCTCATTTATACAAAAGGGCTCGAAGGGCAATTCTACAAACACAAACGATAGTATTCAAAGCCATGGAGATTCGAGATTTGGTCCGCTTCAAAAGGTCTGATTTGTTTCTGAAATTTTTGGCATTAGACCGAAAGCTTTCATCTTCAGCTCCTGCTCGTCATAAAAGGACGACGCCAAGAAACGATGTCGACTCATTGCAACTTGATTGCATTGAGGACATTGAACCGCCGTCGCCCGAAGTGTCTCGAGCAAAAGCTGTCAAAGCTGTAGAAGCTGTTTTTAACACTATTATGGAGAATGATACTAGCTCCCTATCGAATAGGGACGGCAAAAGTAGCAGACGCAGCAGTACACTCTTGGGAGACACTGAGTCAGAAAAGAGAAATCGGTACCAGCGGTTGTTTGAGTCGAGCGAAACAGAAGCAAGTGAAAACGACAATGAAAATGAAAATGAAAATAAGGTTGCAAATGGAAATGGAAAGGACGCTTTGGCGGCGGCAGCAGATGAAGTAGATGCCAAAGCCGCTGACGAGTTGCATCTCGCGACGCCCGGAGACCTGAGCTTGAAGGAAGCCATTTCATTCTTGACATCCGAGATTGAAGTCCTTTATCGACAGGAAACAGTTTTGGAGCCTCTTTTGCATAAAGCCGAGCTCACAGGAAATACGGGAAACCTGCGAATTTTGACCAAATCCAAAGCGAGCCTAGAAAAGGAAATTGAACGCAAAGAATTGCAGCGACAGCAATATATTGTGCAGGAAAGCAACAGTAGTCTGTTTGGTCGGTCAAGCATCCAAATCCGGTCCTCAGTGAACTCTTCCGACGTCACTGGTGGTACTGGCGCAAGCGCTGTTGCTGGTGGGGGCGGGAGTGGCGGTAACCGATTCACACTATACATAATCGAGGTAGAACGACTTGCAACTGATGGAAGCGTCTCTGCCGGGTGGGTAGTGTCACGTCGTTACAGCCAATTCTTCCAGCTCCACCAACACTTGCGAAAGACATTCTCGGGTGTCCGCAAGCTCTCCTTTCCCAAACGGGGGGCCCCGCTGTTGAAATTTCAGCAAAAATCGTTTGTGGACGCCAGAAAGGTGGCGCTCCAAAGTTACTTGCAAGCACTTTTAAACATGCCAGACGTGTGTCGTAGCAAAAGGTTCCGCTCGTTCCTGTCTTCGGAAACTTTCTCGGTCGACTCCGTCGTGTCTAGCACTGCCACGAGCACCCAGAATTCTATGATGTATAAAGATGATGACCAACAAGACCAGGCTCAAGAACTACAAACTGAAACCGGTAACACCAATGGTAACGGTAACGGTAATGGCAGCAGCAACTTAAATCAAGGCTTGACACCAGATTTGGACGCAGAAGCAGAGCTCGACGCAGCACGACCCTTCATCCAACCTATCTGTGACCTTTTCATACATGTCTTCGGGTTCAATAGGGGCAGCAACTGGGGGGTCCGGGGTCGTGCGGTCGTAGTTGTGGTTCAACAGCTGCTAGGCGGGACAATTGAAAAGAAAATCCGGGGTGCAGTGGGAGAGATGATTTCACGAGAAAGCAATTTGGCGGACCTTGTCCAGAAGGTAAATGATTCCATCTGGCCCAACGGGGTTTTGCCATCATCGTCAGCCTCGTCGTCGTCGTCGTCGTCGTCGTCGTCAGTCTCATCAAACTCAGAAACATTAGCATCATCATCCCAGCAACAACACAAGCATCAACAACTACAACAACTACAACAACAACAACAACAACATAAGCAGCCAAGATCCACTTCTGAAAAACTGAAATGCAAACATGACGCACGAGTCATTGTTCACGCCTTGATTCGAGATGCCTCGATCAAGATTGTGGGGAGCTCGAGTTCGCGATACGCGGGGGCCCATGTTTTTGAAATGTTTCAAAACGAGATTTTGAACGCTCATCTTGTGTATACGCTGTTTGACGCTTTGCTTGATGAGCTTTTTGATTTACCGGTAGGCTTTTAAAAAAAAAAAAAAAAAAAAAATTTATAGCTAGAAAAGAGAGAGTGATTGTATGTGATCGATTGTATGTGATCAATTGTATGTGATCAATTGTATGTGATCAATTGTATGTGATCAATTGTATGTGATCAATTGTATGTGATCAATTGTATGTGATCAATTGTATGTGATCAATTGTATGTGATCAATTGTATGTGATCAATTGTATGTGATCAATTGTATGTGATCAATTGTATGTGATCAATT
>JAJMKT010000419.1:0-19810 GCA_030563985.1 Geotrichum restrictum
GTTTTCGTCGTTGTCGTTCGGCTTCGTGGCGTCATTGTCGCCACCCTGTTCAGTTTCACCACCACCATTTTTCGCATTTTCGTCGCCACTTTCCTCCATCTCATCATCAGGAGGATCAGGCTCCTTACTAAATACAACTTCATCAATATCAAGAGCCGTTTGCTCTGTTGCCATATCGATTTCGTTTTCACTCATTTTCTATAGTAAAAAATGTAAAAAAGACACGTTGGGCGTATTAGTAATGTCACTTTTGAAAAATTACAGGAAAATTTAGGTTTATTCATCAGCGGACTTAGCTCAGTTGGGAGAGCGTCAGACTGAAGTTAAAAAGTCAGTCTTACAGTTTATCTGAAGGTCCTGTGTTCGATCCACAGAGTTCGCATTACTTTTTGCTTTTTTGCTTTAAATTTCCCTTCCCATCAGCTGGTAAATTTTAGTTCGTCGTTTACGATACTGGTAGGCCTTTTGATGTACATAACGGTAGGTTGGCATAGATTTTACGATAAGTTAAAAAAAAATTATCCATCTTAAAAGTATATAGTACTATATACCGGTATAGATACGTACAAAGCTGCCCGAGAGCTCGCCGAGGAGGCGATTGAAAAGGCAGCAATAATCCACTGAAAAACATGCAGGGCATGGCCGAGAATCTCGACTAGACTTAGCATATACCGGTAAACAGATTTAGAATTTGGTACCCGTAGATCTATCGATCTGAAAAGTACTGCACACCGTGCACTGTACCTTGAATTCGGGTTTCAGATCGGTATAGGCCCGAGGGGCTATTAGATAGACTAGACTAATTGAACCCACGAACATTCTGGTTAACATTTCATCAGCCACCAAAAAATTGATACTGTAACCAGAATTTGATAGGAACTGCTCCCAATTCTTGTGACCAATTACAGACCAGTAGTTAACCTGGCTCTCTATCTAACAGGTTCTAACTAGCTAACTACTGCATGCCATACCGGTATGTGGTGAATATTGAAAGAATCGGCTATCGCTTCAAAAAATGAAATCGAGCTCTTGTTTTTCAGTTTATTTGTCATTATCGGGTAGATCCTGAACAGGCTAGTTTTTTTTTTTTTTTCATTGGTAATGAAAGTGAATTCCCTTTAGACGACATAAGCCAAAGCCTTTTAACCTTGTAGCTAAAGCCTACCTAGAACATACGTGCACTTAGCTTAGCTATAGTAACATGAAATATATATATAATTTTTAATTCTTTCATTTTCACTTTCACTTCCACTTCTACCTTCACCTTCACTTTCAATTTGACCCGAAATCCTGCTTTTCCTTTCTATGTTGGACCTCACCTACAGCCACGCTCATACTTCTTGTGCGTGGCGAAACCTCAGCCGTGACAGTAGTTACAGTCGCAGCCGCAAGTGCTGGCTCACCGATTCCAAGGCCTATACCTTTAAACGCGGTTCGCACCCTTGAAGGCTTCTCAAGTGGTCCAATACAACTAGATTCAGAACCAGAACCAGAGCTAGTAGTTAACATACTGCTTTTTGGACTAGTGGTGGTAGTTATAACTGCACTTTCACCTAGCTGTAGCGACACGGGAGGTTTGCTTAATGGAGAGTTTCTAATGCGTTTAGGATCAAAAGTTGATGCTGATGAAGCTGGAAAATTAGAGCTAGATACACCTGTTGAAACAGCACGCTGGATTGGGGTCACGCTACCCAGTTTCTCTACAGATCCAGGTGGTCGAAGGTTGCTCTCGGATTTACGAGCAGCAAGTCGTTTGGCAATGACGGATGGCGCATTTTCACGAACTCCAATATTGAGCATCAGCGAGCCGTCCTCACTATCTGAACTTGACCCAGAAGATGATGATGAGTGGTCAAAGTCTTGCATTGCTGGCGGTGAGAACGGTCTTAACGAACCCTCGCACACGGGAGACGTAAACATGTGTACAGGCTCGTAAGTGAGTGGTTGATTTGAAAACACAGCTTCTCCTCGCCGAGACACTGGCGATGGAGGAGATCGCGATGACAGGCAGAAGGAGCCGACGTTAGGAGTCATTTCGGTATCTGAGGGACTTTCAAAAAATTGAATTCCTGATTTGGCTCTTGGAGTCTCGAGTCCACTACTATTGGACTCTGCCGTAAATAAGTCGATAGGAGACATTTGTGGTGACAGAGATCCTGGCGGTGGCGTCACCACGGACCTCAAATTGGGCTCTTCAAGCAAAGAGTTAATATTTAAATGGCTTGAGCTTGATGTCAGGGTTCGAGGTGGCGCAGGTTTGATTGACATGTATGCCATACTCGAATCGATGTCAGTTAAAGGAAACGAATCCTGAGTGGAGCCTGAACCAACAGTAGCAGCCGATGCGCGACGCTCAGGAACTCTGAGGTCATTGAACAAACTCGATGCCCCACTGAGTGCTCGCATAGGCCGCGACGTCACGCTACTGTGGCTACTGCGATGATTTGCAGAGTGAGGAATGTCAGATCCTCCAGCGTAATCTTTTTTCCACACCACGCCGCGCGGGCTGTTTGGAAATGACATACCTGAAGACATGGAGCTACTCAAGGATGTGCTGCTGCTATTGGCACTTTTATTGAGGGCTCTATCTAACATGCTGGTGAGGGTTTCGTTGAATGCAGTTGTGGTTCCGGAGGTAGGCCGCGGATTCGCGACAGTGCTATTCTCCCCTTCGTTGGCGACAGAGAGAATTCGCTTAGATGTAGAAAAAGTATCACGACTACCACGCCTAGACCGTGAGGGGTCTCTTGAATTTGAACGCGATGTACTAGTGGACGACGCTTGAGTCAATGAAGACGAAGAGGATGTGGAGCCTTTGCGTTTAATTCCTGTGTAATGCAATGCACGTGTGCCTAACCGCGAAAGTCCTTTCTTTATTCGCCCTGCAATTCCCAGAACCGCGGCTTGTACTTCTTCATTAGAGACTTCGATTTTCTGCTCGTGAGCCGTACTAGTAAGGAATAACTCCTGCCCAGGAACGTCCATGCCTTCAAGCATCCAGGGGTGTTGTTTGATATCCATTATGTCATATCGCATAGTAGGATCCTTTTCTAACACATGACGAAGCAAGTCTTTGGCAGATTCAAGCTCGGGATCAGGATTCGTTAATGCTTTTGGCTCAACGTCAATAGACGTAGTTGATTGTGTATAGTTGGAAGGGTTGCTGTGAAGATTGTAGAACATGGAGGGTAGTGATGACTCACGCTTGGGCTTTTGCTCTTCCTCATCGGGGAATACTAGTGGTTGGTTAACAATCACGTCAAAGAGCTCAAACTCGCTTTCGGCAATGAAAGGCACCTTGCCAAACAATAGGCAATAAAGGGTCACGCCAAAAGCCCAAACATCTATTTTATGGGATATAGGCGGTCGGTTTTTATCAAGCGTAGATACGCAGAGCTCTGGTGCAAAGAATGCAGGTGTACCAGCTGTTTTGGCAAGTTCTAGATCATCACTATCATACTGGCCGAGTGATGAGGCATATGATACGCCAAAGTCAGATATTTTGACATTTCCTTCTTTGTCTCTGAGCAGATTTGCAGGCTTGATATCACGATGAATTATGCCTTGGAAATGGAGATATTCCAGACCGGAAGTGACATCTCTTGCAACATCCCTAGCTTGCTTTATAGTCATTAGTGGGACACCCTCACCTGATTGCCAAGTAATTTCGCCGCATTCAAGGTACTCCAAAACAAGATAGATTTTGTTTGACTTGAAATCGTCCAACACTTCCTTGAGCCGGACAATGTTTGGATGTGCGCATTTCTTCATGATGGCGATTTCGCGACGGACCTTCTCTTCGTGGGAATTTCCAGAGAGTCTGCCAAGTTTTGGGCGTCCTGTCCGATCAACGATTTTTATAGCCTAAAATGTTAGCAAGTGTAATGATGTCACTATTCTAGAGGAATGCACATACAACTAATTCACCAGTTTCAATATTTTGGGCGAGTTTAACCTTTCCGTGTTGGCCGCGGCCAATTTCCTTAAGGACGTCATATGTGTTGAGTAGTTTGCGCCCAGTCACAGGGTGTACTTCAATGTTGACATGGTGTGTTTCTTTAACAGGAGCCCTAGCCGGGTTTGGGGATGACGGGCAATTTGGCGAAGAGGTTAACGAGGTGGGTTGGGAGGAAGCAGCCAAGTTTTGTGTTGGATGAGAGGCTGACAACGAAGTCGAAGAGGACTGAGTGGAAGAAGGAGGGCGACTTGTTGCAGAGGGGACCAGAAGTTTTTCCGTCATAAGGGACTGGACCAGGGCTGGCGGTAGCGGTGTTGTGGGTGATGAAGTAACACTAGTTGCCTGGGAGGAGGTGGTAGTAGGGGTGCGGGTGTGGGTAGCAGTAGTATTTGTCGATGAGGAAGTAGAAGAAGAGGATCGTGAGTGAAAGGCAGAATGGAGGCGGCTGGAAATAGAGTGGTGGCTCGAATGTTGCTTGTCTAAAGATTCAGCTGTCTTGGTCGCGGGAGGAGAAAGGTCATTATATGAGATGGGAGCCAGGGTTTGGGTAGCGTGAGAGTGTAGGGAAGAAGAGGAAGCAAAAGGAAAGCGTGCAAATGGGATTGAATGGCCAGGTTTTGACCTTGGTGACGTTGGAGAGGTCTCTGGAGATATAACAGTCGGATTAGTAGAGACGTTTAGTGGGCCTTTGCGGAACAGAGAAGCTATGTGGCTTGATTTTGCACGGTGGTGGTTTGAATGAGACGAAGAGGGGCACTCGGATTCCGACTCGCCCAATGAGAAGATTGGGGCCAAGCGGTGGTCCTCTTTAGAGAAAGGCTTAAGGTATGTGTCAGGGAGCATCATTTGTCTTCATTTCATGAGGCAAAAAGGTGAATAAAAAAGGGAATAGGAGGAAAAGGTAGAAGAAGAGGAAGAAGAAGAAGACGTAGACGGGTTGAAATCGCAGGTTTTTGTTAATTTTTTGTGTTTTTTTGTTTTTTTGACACAAAAATCACACGAAAAGAAAACTCCTAAATAGGATGGATTTGGGATTTAGACTGCAGGCAGCCTAACCGTCTTCAGTTTAATATCCGTATAAGAAGGTGCAGTATACAGTAGAATGTGCCTATCGTAAGCTTAGGAGCAGTTTTCATTACGATATGTGATTTGTATTAGATAGAAGCCAAGAATAGATAGTGTATCCTTATTATGGCACAGAACGTGATTTTATATAGTGATGTACCTTAAAGTTCTCATGAGGTAAATCACAGTCCGCACGTTTGAAATAATTGAAATAATTGAAATAATTGAAATAAGACTAATTGAAATACTGCAATTGAAAATACACGAGGTCATTTTGCTGCCATTACAGCTGAGAATGATGGTATGATCATGACGAGTCCTGCTGTGCAACTTGACGAGAGCTGCGTGGCGAGTCAATGCTAAGGAGCGGCAGTCAATTCAATGGTTGTGCAACTTGTGCCTATACGGGTACGCGATCATCACCGTCATAGTTTACGATATCATCTCATTTCAGTTAACAGTTGTTGAAGGTTGAATAATATTTCGGATAATTCATCTAATCCAGACTGTAAAGTGCAATTGTTTTCAAAATAAATGGTACCGGTTATTTTTTAGCTTAGCCTAATATTTTTTAATATTTTTTAATATTTTTTAGAGCCTTGAGGCCTGAAACTGAAACTGCTTTGAATCTTCGTTAGGAATCAAGGGAGTCAAGGCCAGTGAACCGAAAGTTTGGATTCCTTCTCTGCTACCAGTAGGTAGAGAATAGCCATGACTTTAAAACACAATAATCTAGAACAAAGTAAATATCATTACAACTCTACGCCTCTACTTGGCTTTTCACACTCTTACAGCCTTACAGGAGATGTCGATGAATAGCGTAATCTTATAAAATTTGCATCAATCCACTTCGATTGCGTTTGGATAGACATCCACAGGCGGCCAGATAGGCAGGACTACTGCTTTGAGAGTTGGAATTGGCTTTGATTTTTTTATTGTATTTCTCTCACTACGCGCGCACAAAACTGTTTTTTTTTTTTTTTTTTCACGATATTTTCAATGTTTTGCTGGAAACGTTCCGTGACCAATTAAACCAATTTTAAAGTAAACACTGCACTGTGGACCCTTAAAGATCCGATATTCGGAGCCAGCTCCGTTGGACCCGTAGGCTTGCAGTATGGGCCCGGTTTATTTCTAGTACGTATGAGGTGAGGTACCTTCAGATAGGCTAAACGAAATGCAAAATATTAAAATATTCGGAACTATTTGAGTCCATTTCATACTCATTTTGGATAAATTGAAGCATGTTTCCAAGAGCTTTGAACAGGCCTAGATTACTGAGAACTCTGTTAACGCGTTATTGTGACTTATGCCTGGTCTACCCACTCGCTTATCAAAACCAAAACTGACCCTACCTGATATGCCATGTAGTATATATTTCTGGGTCCGCTTTGTGATCCAGGACTCCAGGGAACTAGTCTAAGTACAACTTCCTACTAACAGCTTGTAACAAGGAAGAAAAAACATTTCGTATGACTCGAAACCGGAATGATCTTTCAGAGGCAAAAATATCATTGCACACTGCTACGGAAGAATTGTACACAGTTAGAGGGTAAAGGGAGCAAAATTCACTCATAAACACACTACCGGTAGCGTCTAGACTACCAAACAACCAAAACAATTGTTAACTTACTACAACCGCAAAACCGGAAAAATACTGAAAGTTCAAAGGTTTTAAATTTGAAATTAATACTAATAATCATTCATTATACAAAATCAGTACCAAAACAAATATGAAGGGAAAAAAAAAAAAAAGATATAAATAAAGTCTCTCCCAAATCATCCCTCAAGTTGAAAAAAAAAAAAACATACAAAAACAACCAGCGAAAAAATAGAGAAGAATTAGGAATAAATAGATAGCGGCTTGTGCAGAATAGCCAGCTGCTGAAAAAAGATAATAATCAGGAGACACTAGTCCTTCTAATAGTTATCTTTTTAATTTTATTTTAAAATCCACCCATAATTCCAAAGTCTGCCATTGTAACAGGAACACCTGCTGTCGTTTCCAGCATTGGAATGTTATCAAACGTCGACGGCAGCCCATAGTCACCGCCATATCCAAATACTTCATCAGACGTAGATGTAATAGCGGGCATCATCTCGACACTTGAGAATGCAGTCGCTTCGTGATCACTTTGAAGCAACAAGTCAAAGTCAGGAGCACTTGTGACAGGCACAATGGATCCAGCAGTGGGTTGATGGCTAAAGTAATCAGGAGCTGCAGATGTAGTGGTAGCCGTATCGGTAGCCGTAGCACCAAGAGTAGTGAATGGCATGGTGGTGAACGTTGCCACGGGTTCAGGCTGCCATTGCGAGACGGGCACAATAGAGTTGTTATTGCAGAATTGGTAGTCACCAGACAAACTTGCGGAGCGGCCAGTCAGGCGCTGCTTCTTTGAAGATGGCTGTCTGGCATGAGAGTTGGGAGGAAGCATTCCGTCAGCCACAGAAGCACGACGCTTATTATTAAGTGGTTGTTGCTGTTGCTGATAGCTGTTAGGAGTGGTTGGGGTCAGGGGCGAAGTGGGACTGATTGAAGTAGTAGAATTGTAGAAATTAAAGCCATCGTCTCCTGCGATTTCGATTTTTACTGGTTGAGATATGTGTTGCAGTTGAGGAGAGTGATCAGGAGTGATCAGTACTTTTTTGGTGCGGGAAAAGTCCTCCGAGAGGTTTGCGATGCTGTTGGCGGAAAGTGTTGGAGCATGGCATGAATTGTGCTGAGTAACATGTGATGTAAAGTTGAGCACGCTTGCCAATGTGGTGACGTCATCGAAAATAGTTTGCAACTGAGCAACCGAGGCCTTCAATTCGCTACCGTTTCCCTGTTTAACGAGGTCCTGGCACTTGGACGCAGAGTATAGGAAATCTTTGCGAAAGCCTTCAATAAGAGTGCTCGCATTGTTGACAATTTCCTCTTGTGTGTCGGCCAGAGACTCCTTTGGGGAAGCTGGCTTCATGAATACTGCAAACGCTGGCAGAACATTTTCTTGGTTTGGCAGAGCTCGTTGTTTGTCCTTGATTTCAATGAATCCTTGGCTAACAGTCAAGTTTTTGCTTCTCTTCATGAATCGGGTGCACCAACCCTTGGGAATTAGCTCAATGTCTTCATTTTTGCAGTCCTCGAGCTTTGTCGGTGCGGTTTTGTTCTGAATGTACAATGCAACCAGAGATCGCAGGGCTGAAGCTTTAATGTGGTCGCCCTGTTGGATCAAGGCAATAATCATGTTTTCCAAAATCAATTCCTCAGAAGCAGTGATCTTCTTGGTTCTCTCGAGGTACTCTTCACGAGGAATGCTGCCGTTTAGTCGGCGCTTAAGAGTGTTGGGAGAGATGCCCGTAGATGAAGCTGCTTTGCGGCGGGAGAAGTTGCAAACCTGAACGAGGCGAATGGCCTCTTGGATGTTCTCTTCCTTTGAAGGCATTGCAGATTTTACGAAAGAGGTTGTTGGATGATGTGTTTTGTGTTGATCAAACAGATATAAGGCTGTTGTAGTAAGTGTTTATGGAATGAGTAGTTTTGTTGTCCAATTGATAGTAGTTCACAATGTGGTTTGAGAGTGAATTGATGAAGGAAAGAATTAAAACTAACCGAGAGGAAATGGCCATTTATTTATACAGATCAAAAGTTTGTGACCTCTGGAACTTTAGGCGAAAAAGAAAATTCGAAAAACGAAAAAAACGAAGAGCACCTAAATGGTACCTTCCCCCGAGTACCTCAAACTTTAGTCTACTGGTTGCTGGTACAGTACCGGTACATGGCAAGATTAAAACCAAATCTGTGCTAAGTGACGTCATTATACGGCACAGATGTTACGTGGAGCAGCTGTCAACAAGTTAGCTCTAATCAGAGTCTAGCTAGTTCGCTCCAAGATGATCGATCTCAGCTCCAACAAAAGAAACATTTGCTCTTTTGCTCATTTAAGAATTTAGACTGCCCTTCTAGTCTGAGCTAATCTAATCAGCGCCTTTTAAAACTACAAGTCTTAGACGCCATATTGCTGCATTGTTGTCTGCTTATACTTCATAGAGAATACATCTACTGTAGTGAATGCAACAACTGAGTAATTTTTCATAGAGAAATTGGAGAATCATTACGTGTAGATACGCCTAGGCTAGTCCATGTAGCCTAGTGTACATATGGGCGTTTGAAAAGCAGGTACACTGACAGGGACATATATCGGATCTCTTTGGCCTTAATTTATTTTGTACTTGTCGGCAGCACACGTTGTATTGATCTACTAGTCGATCTATTGGCTACGGTGCACTCATACTATAGTAACTATACTGTATATCCCAACTGCTGAGCTAACTGCCTGAATGTTCCCTTTGAAATTGTTTCTTTTCATGTGAAAATCTTTAGTCCGCAAGCTTAATACCATGGCCGTATATCTCTAAGCCTACCCCCCCCGTCGGCCCCCAACAATTTCACCAACAATGGAACACGGTTTTCCAGCACGAACACACGCACACACGCACAGTTGAAATCCTAATTCAATTGAAACTGTCATTCACAGGCATTTTTCAAGCCTTTTCCAGTTTCTTCGACCTTCTTAGAAAATCTAGATCATTATGACGTCATGAAGTCTTTGTGACATCATGGAGTATCTGTAAATGTTGCTTTTTGCTTTTCTATGCATCAAATCTTCTAATTTGGGACATTTGCATTCAAACCCTGAATTTCCCTTACAGTGCTTGCCGTGCTATGACGTGAACTCACAGCGACCCGCCATTTTGTTGCGCTTGCTCAATAATTATACACATCACAATGATGGCATTGCAATATCGATCAACTTCATCGTCAGCAAACGCTCGGCAAGCCCTCAACCACGTCCGTCAGTAGCCAATTCACTGTAACGGCATAACTAGCAGCTGATGAGCAACTGATTAGCAACTGAACTAGGAACTTAAAGTTTATTATGGCTTAGGGAATGAAAACTCCATTTCAAAGCTTTAGAGCGATGTTACCACAAACAATTGATAACCAACAAAAACTATACCGGTAGACAGAACTCCAAGGAGTCGTGTTATGTTTTCCTCAACAATTTGAAATTTGGCATATGATATAGTCTAGACTATACTACGTACTAATTTTAGTCAATTGGATGAATTCAAGCTTCTTCCATTTGTGCTTCTACAAACTGAAAATCGAATCTAGGTTTATGAATCTAATTTTGTACAGCCCCAGAGACTTAGAGACTCAGAAAGCTCCAGTACTCTTGTATGCGAGGGTACCGAGTAAATTATAGGTACTCTGGTAGCTAGTGCAATATTGAACCTGTTGCAAGAATAAGAACGTTGGGAAACAATAGAAATCCTCGGTTAAATAAGCTCAGCGTTGAAAGGGCCCGTGTGCAATGCACATAAATAGCAGTGTACACTGTACACAAGAATTTATAATATACTTCTGTGGACTTTGATCTAGAGTCTAGACTACAGTACTTCAAAACAGGAAACAGGAATAAAAACGAAACGAGACAAATCTAACTCCAATCTCCAGGCTCTTACTGGTTCGCACTTTTTTCTTTTATGTTTGACAAAATAAACGAAAGCACGGGAAGCCAAATAAAGGAAACAAAAAATAGATTCCTGGTACACTAAAAACAGTATGCGAGCAGGAACGGGAACACAACAACTCCAAGTTGAACAGAAATCACGGCTAAACTTACAACACACAATCTTTCACATGTAATGAATAGCACGTCAGCAGGGCGGTAACAGGCAATGCTCCTTTGTTGGGAGCCAGCTATTCTACCAACATTTTGACGTCAAATGCTCTTCATTATTAATTATGTAGACTGGCTATTGTGTAGGGGTTTAGTCAGTCCGATTGTCTATTCAAGATTCTGTTGTGTAGGCTAAAATTCTCTCCGACTACGACGTGGGATGCTCATCACATGTGTGACGTTCATGTTCACGTGTCAATATTACCCAAACCCTATACCCCCAAAGCGTAGCTATAGGCCATGGCCGCCATGAGCATGTAAACCGCATGTAAACCGGAAGGCTGAAGCCGATATATGCATGTGCATACCGTAGACTAGTTTAGTCTTTGCATAGACATGCATAAAATATTTGACGTTTAACTTTAATAAAGCCTATGACGTAGCAACATTGCTACTCTGGCAAGCATCTGAGCCCCCCTCCCCCCATGAAAGTTTAGACGAGTGGGGGTGGAGAATAGCAAAGAACGTTGAAAGAAGGCATGCAGTTTACGACATCAAGAGACAGGCAGCTTGATAATCTCTCCTGATGCAGCCTAAGGTCCTAAGTCTAGCCTTTTAGTCGATATCGACGCTACCGATAGCTCTTTGCGAATGACGTCGACGCCTGCAGATATTAAAATTTAGGAGAAGCGCAACGGCACTGTCCATCGAGTGTTTCGTTTGCTGCTCCGTTCGTTTCGTTGACTATTCCATTTTCAGTGCGCGTGCTACGTAGAGCTACATATTCACAAGACATATGTGGAATTAAAATGCCTTCAAGAAGACCTTGCAAGCCGAATAAGCTAACGGCGCTAGGCCTAAAAATATTGGAAATGATCAAGCGAAATATTCAAGTGATGTCTCCTGAGCCAACATCTCCACGATCTCCTCTTCACACAAAGAACTGATGAAGTCAACTTAGCCATATCCCTGATTCAGTGCATTTGATTGACGATGCAATATTTTCTACTCTAACAAGCTGTACGAGCAGTGTAGACGATTTAAAGCCCATCAGTAGCTTTTTAGACTTTGTTTAGAGTATGAAATATCGTTTGCGTCGTTTATTTTATTTTATTTTATTTTATTTTACTTTACTTTACTCAAGTTTATTGTATGCCGGACTCCAGAGGTTGACTCTGAGCGAGTGGTTTACAGGCTCTACGCAAATTTCTTGAATTTCTTAGCTTCCGCGGATCCGAATTGTTTGAGAAAAATATTCACCGACCACAAATGATCGATCAATGTCTCTTTTAGTGAAGCTGGGCCTTCGAATCTTCAACAAAGTCGTGCTTTACTAATGTACAACTGAAATTTGAAATTCTGGTGAGTTGAAAAAAAAAAAAAATACCAAAGCAGCCGGAACAACTTACCGCGGTATAACGCAGAATCCATTGGTTTGTTGATATTAACATCTCGCAGTCACCTTCGACATGAATCAAATGATCTTGAGTCTCGAAGGCCACGGTCATGGTATAGCTTGTCTATTTAGTTTGACAGCCTGCCGGTAGGCAAAATATTAGTCGAACACCAAGTTACAAGGTAAAGACCCACTCACTGGAGACAGTGGAGAGTGCTATCCGACTCTAGACTACTTCAACCCCATGCACAACTGCTGTTAGTCTATTGCACCTGAAACCTGTTAATGAGGAAGGGGCATTCAGTAGCTAGAGCAGGTTTATCACTCGTCTAGGGTGATGCAATAAACTCGATGATCACACGTAGGCTAAGGCCGATACCATAACTACCTCAACTCTTCAAGTCGGGTTGGCCAGTCTAGGTTAGAGTTGAACTGAAAGAAGATACTATCAGTTTGAAATACGCTACGTAGTTGTGGAGTTTAATACTGTGCATAGATGCCACAGACTATCAGTTAATTCGTGAGGCTTCCAATGATCACTCCCCCTGGAGTCCCTAGTGTTTAGATCTACCAGCGGTCTAACATTCTGTTTCATATACCATTTGACTAATTTTTGAAGACCCCCGAAAGACATCACAGTCATCTATCCACATGGGTAACGTACAGATAGTCTAGGTCAGTTTGATAAGACTCAAAAACACCAACATCTCCATATACCATATATAACAGATACTCGCGGACCCCCTCATCACCTCTCAAGTAAGAAAGCAACTGCAAAGATAAAATTACTATTTAAAACCAATAAAAAAGAAACCAATAAGATGAATCACGAGCATTTCGTCCTTGGCAAGTGTACTTAAAGATGAGACGTAAAAAGTTTGGAGGCAACTAGCCAAGAAACAAATAGGAAAACCACACATATCAGCTTCTTTCCGTTAGAGAGGCCAGCATCAGCATTTAAATTGGCAGCAACTTCAACAGCAGGCGTCGCCACTGGTAGTCGTTTAACAGTAGCAGCAACAAGAGGTACGCTTGCTTGCTCATTAGCAACATGATTGGGAATATGGGTTTGAACAGCAAGGGGAGATGAAGATGTACCAGAATGTAAATCGGCGGCTGCTGCTGCCCGCAAATCAGAGATGTTAAGCTCCACGAGCTCTGGAAAGTGTTGTATAAACATATTGCTTCGTAAGTTGAATGCTTTGGACTGTCGTGCCAGCTTCCGCTTGATCTCGTCTGTCGATCCAATACTGCCTGCAGTGGTTTCATCGCTCACCATAAAGCTCAGCAGTCCAGTGAGAATGGTGGACACGCTCCACGCCGGATTCCATGTTTTGGGATGGTAGTCGCTGATACTCAGGCACAATCTCATGCCCTCTCGAAACCGACCAGACGGTGTATACATACGAATAGCAGGTGGCATAAAGGGGTATTCGGGAGGGAATGTGAGAGTTCCATGATATTGGCCACCTTCGTACGGAGAGTCAGGCGGGCCTGTAATTATGTAGTGCCATTCCAGAATATTACTTTCGTTTGGAAGTGCTTCAACAAATGGAGGTGGAGACTCTTGAAAGTGTTTGTACTCCTTTGTCAGCTACAGCATGTTAGCGGTGCGTACTCGCGTATTTTACATGAATATTAACATGTCCATTGACTCAAACTTACTCTATTTTGAGCTCCTCGTGAAGCCATTTTTATTTTAACGAGAACTGATGAGGATATGAATTCTAAAGGACTAAGTTTTAATATGCCCCCAGTGGCGACGTAGAGGGAAAGGGTACTTTTCTCTGCTAATTACACAACCAAAAGGTTGGAACTCTGTTCAAAAGTGATAAACTGCGACATTAGTTGTATTTTTCAAAAGAACCTTCTGCAAAATTTACTAGTACACAAAATGACTGGAACTCCGTCTGATTTCTATGACAAGATCACTAAGACCTTTGACTCTGCTGTTGAGTCTGGCGACTTGATATATTCTAAAGGAACCACCGAAAGTGCGACAATTGATGGCCTCACCTACTATTTTTCCATTGTCCCTGCTTTAGAATCCAAGCCTACAGTTAGCGGCAACGAAACATTGCTAGCAAAGATTTCTTTAGAGGACTCTGAACCAGATGTACCTACTAAGCCCTTTGATCCGTTTGATCCACCACACCCTGCTCTCCTAGTTCTCGATGAATACGAATCCGATTACGCTGTTGTACTAAACAAGTTTTCAGTAATCCCTAACCATTTCCTGCTCGTCACTCGTGACTTTAAATCCCAGAATTCGCCTCTGAGTCCCCCTGATCTGGTTGCGTCTTACAAGCTCCTCAAGGCTGCCAATTCACAGTCCGGCAAGCGTCACGTTGGTTTTTTCAACTGCGGCAAGAATTCCGGCGCATCTGTCAGCCATCGCCATGTTCAGTTCCTAACCCTACCCGAGGGGTTCACGCCATTTCCCGATGATCTTGTTGCGGGGGCAGCTGGTAAAAAATACGAAGATGGACAGTCGCCATTTGCTCACAACCAAGTTTCCTTTTCTCACTACGTTGTTCCCATTCATGACACAGATGAAGATGCCCTTGGATTCCGATTTTCGACCTTGTTGTCTCGTACTCTGACTACTCTGCGCCAGCACAAAGCTAGTCCCATATCCTTTAACTTTCTATTTACCGAGGAGTGGTTCTTAATGGTGCCCAGAATTGCAGAGAGTTCTGAGGGAACCAGCATCAATGCACTTGCCACAATTGGCTTGCTGCTAGCGAAGGGAGATGAAGATCTCAAGTCGATTAAAGAGAAGGGTCCTCAAAAACTGTTGGAATCTGTTTGTATTCCTTGGGATGGTGCTGAAGAGCTTGAGTATGACTACTAGACGAAGCTTAGCGTGCAGCACATTATTGATATATTATTCTTTGAATAGATGGCGGAACAACGGCTCTAGCATATTATCCATTTCGTTAATTTTGGATAATGCCAAACGATAGATAATCAACAAGAGCTACAATTTAATTTTACATCGTTCTGTCCTTTACCTTAAAAAGCTGATCATTTTCATGTCATTTCGTTCTTTGTCCTTCCAAGAAGGCCCAGCTAAGTATGACCCAGAAAAGTATGACTCCTCACGGATCTGGGATTAAGGGTATTTATAAATGGGCATATTGCAAACAAATTGACGTCAAAGATACAATTATACTATATGTATTTTGCATACTATTGCTATCCATAAAAAAATGTATCCATTATAAATAATTATTTAACTCCTGTTCAATAGCATCTAGACTTGACAAGAAATTAACAAATAGCGAGTCCAAATGAGACACAACATCATTCTTGCTTGCGGAATCTAACAGCATATTGCTATCTAAATTCATGAGTCGAGGGAATTTCTGAGCTACCGAAGTGTTAGGCGATATACTATCAGTAGCACTCCCTGGGGTTCGTGGTTTGCCCTGGTCTTGCGGAATTTGCAGAGTCTTTTGCTTTAAAACCTGTTTGGGAATGAACGCCTTTTGCGGCCCCAGAGCCCTTGATGAAAGCTGAGCACCTAGAGTTGGGGCTTCGGCAAGGCCAGATGAACCCTGCTTTTGCTGTTGTAACATGAGTTGTTGGTTATATTGTAGCTGTTTCTGGGCCTCTATGCTCTGGTCCTTAGTAGAGTCGCGAATAGAGCTGTTTGCAAGCCTATTACCATGTGACTTAGGGGATGGTACTGGTTGCAGAGATATAGGCTTCACACCTACAAACGACGGGGATGGCATAGCGAGATACACACTATTGCCCGTCAATGATGATCCAGTTGTAACGGGAGATGACATCTTGCGAATGGGCTTGGGGATCTGTTTCATGAAAAGTTCATTTTGAATCTGCATTTGGCTTTCAATTACTGTGCTAGAAGAAGTTCGAGATAATGGTGAGCCGAGAGGTCTCAAAGCTTTATCTCTGGTCTTCGGGTTAGAACCAAACGAGGATGGCTCCTCGACTTCGGAGGAATTCTCCCAAGCGACGAGAGTGCGTAGGGATCCTTGTGAAGGGATTCGAGAACCACTTAGCGTATGTTGATGGCCGGAAGGCACACTAGGAGATGACCTGGCTGATTTATTGATTCCAACGTTGGGCGACGTTGATCGGCGGGTAGGTGGCCCGGGATTGAGAGATGTGGGATAATGTGTCGATGCAACAGGCTGTCCGTAATTAAAATGCTGGCCAGAATTGAAAGACTGACTGAGGTTAGTTTGAGAGAAAACTGTCTTTATGGGAGTATGAGGAGTTACCGCAGGGGTGCCCATCAAAGACATTCCCATGCGAGTTTTGCTTTTGTCCAGGTCAGGGAGATTAGATGTAGACGCTGAGGAAGCGGAAAGAGTTAATTGAGGGAGTGGCAACCCAGCAGAGGAGGGGCCAGTAATACGATGAGAATCTATTGCGTCGAAAGATGGTATTTGAATTTCAACTGTAGGGGTGTATGGTGCGGTTGGCAAATCTAGCGAGATCATTTGGGAGGTAAATTCGGGCATCGGGGCGAGCTGTGACATACCAGTCAGTTTACTAGTGCTAGCATTTGGCATGGAAATTAGTGAGGCAAGCTTTTGTGCTGCTTCTAGCTTGCTCTCTTCTGTCTCAAATAATTCCATTAGAGGATGTTTCTCAGAGTCTATCGTCATTTGGTCTGGAGCCGCGGATCCCACTGGTCTAAATGTTGACAGTTGAGACCCAGTACCATCAACGTTGTGATTAGACATGGCAACGGTTGGCGGGGAAAAGTGTAATGAGGAGCCGGCCATTAAAGTTCCCATTTGATTTCCAGGTATTGAAGGCTCCACTGAATTTGAGACATTTTGAAAGGGATGTGATACAGATGGAGCCAGATTTGAAGTTTGTAAAGCCGTGGAATCACCAAAATCCCAAAACTCAGAAGACCCTTCGTCCTCATCTTCATCGTCGCTTCCAATGGTCGCACCGCCGTGATGAGGCATCAAAAAGCTGTCCCTAATTCCAGTATTCTTCGCGCGCCATTGCGTATATCGGATTATAAGATCTCGCAAGATAAAAGTTGGCACTGATTTGGTATTTTTTATAAACCTTGTTCTGGTCAACTCTTCTGCGGTTGTGCGCTCTTCTGGTTGCTCGTCTAGGCACTTTGCGACAAACTCTTTTAGAGCTACTGAGTACTGAGTACCATCTAGTCGAGCGGGTTTTGCGCGAGGAATTAACTGAATCGCTCGCCTGGCTTCTTGGTCCGCGTAAGGTGGAGTTCCAGTAGTTATCTCATATAGTGTGATGCCGAGAGACCATACGTCTGCTTTTTGATTATAGGCATGACCCTCCTGTATTACTTCTGGTGCCATCCAATAAGGTGTTCCAATCATGGACGTTCTCTTAAGTTGAGCTGTAGAGAGCTGGGCTGCCACTCCAAAATCGCATAGTTGTACATGCCCCTCCTTTGTTACAAGAATATTTGCTGCTTTGATATCGCGGTGAATGATTCCCTCCTTGTGAATGTACTGCAAGGCGATGAGAACCTCTCGCATGATTACTGAAGAATATCGCTCTTCGATTATACCAGCCTTCAGTAAAGTACTAATGCTGCCTCCTGAACAGTAGTCCATGATGATCCAGAGATTCGATCCGTTCAAGTATGATCCATGGTATTTCGTGACATTCTGGACATCGGCCTGGGCGAGTTGTGATAAAAGAGCAATCTCTTGCTGAACATCCTTTACATCGTCTTCCACTGTGTCCAAATTCAGAACCTTTATGGCGACTATTTGCTTGGTGTCGAGGTTGACACTAGTAAATGTTAGAGAATAGTGTTGTTGAAAAATAATAATCTTTCTTGAAAACGTACCCTTTGTAAACTACTCCGAAAGAGCCCCTTCCAATAATCTCATCTCGCCTGTAGAGGGATGTGACTAGTCGATTCTGCATGGATAAGTGTGGGGCCAACGATTATCGCTGGAAAGGAAAAGCTGCAACTGCTGCTGTCTGTTATCAAAAAATCAAAAATCACACAAAATGACAGGAAGACCTGGCAAATTACGGAAGAAAATCAAAAAAACCAAAAATTGAATTTTTTACTAGATGCTTTTAATCCGTGAAACTTGCAGCAAAGAAGAGAAAAAGGCCGAGTTTAAAGAGTGTGAATAAGTGTCACCGTTACACGCGGAATGATAACTCGGAGAAGGAAAGAAATGAAGAGAAGATAAATATTAAGAGAAGAAGGATAGGTAAATGCTTGAATATTTACGTTTTTTTTTTTTTTCTGTTTCTCTTCCAGCAGCTCGACTCTTCTTTGTGTGTAACCTAAAAGAGATAAATGCCGTTTTCTCTCCCACTATATAGCCAATTCACACGGTACCAGTCGCCACTAATATTTACCTGCTCATACAGAATGAATGTGAAAAATTTCAACCAGGGTAGATGACATTCGGAGGGTTTGTGCCCAAATTTTCCTGTGTAACGGACTTCACCTACAGTCATGATCATAGTGGACAAAAGCTAGCTTATGTGAGAAGCACGGGGGCTTGTGTTCTACCGGTATAGCGCTATATTTCTACGTACAATATATGCCATATGCCATCTAGACCTACTACCTATTGGCTTATGCAAATCCTCCAGTTGCATACTGTATGCCAGTGTATGCCAGTGTATGTCAATGTCAGTCATATTACTAGTGGCAAGCCAAGATTTCGCAGCAAATCCTGGAGTGAATGCAAACTCTTTTAATAAATCCTTGTATTATTAACTCTTTTTTTTTTTTTTTGAAATCGTATTGACAAGCATCTACTAATAGCTACCATTTCTGAGGGGCTTGTTACAATTTTTCTGTCTCATACCCAGGATACTCTTCCCACAAAGTTCGATAGCCATTCATGAATTCTCCAAAAAAACGAGGCTCAATGTGAGCAAAAAGTATGCCTCAAGCCGGATTTGAACCGACGATCTCGTCATTACTAGTGACGCGCCTTACCAACTTGGCCATCAAGGCTGTCGAGATGACAGAACTAAATTCTCAATTTCATATCCTTCACTTTTATAAAGTAGACTTTCCCTGATCCCTTAAAATTTTTGTTTTTAAAAAAATGAGTGAAAACGAAATCGATATGGCAACAGAGCAAACGGCTCTTGATATTGATGAAGATGTATTTAGTAAGGCGCCTGATCCTCCTGATGATGAGATGGAGGAAAGTGGCGACGAAAATGCGAAAAATGGTGGTGGTGAAACTGAACAGGGTGGCGACAATGACGCCACGAAGCCAAACGACAACGACGAAAACCAGAACGAAACGCAGGCAACGATGGCCATGGAACTGTCAACCGACAATACGAAAAGTAAACCCATGGTATTCAGCATCCCTATGGGACTCTTCCAAGGCGTTGAGAAGGAAATACTGCCCGGCTTCACAAAAGCGAAAAAAGTCCTACGCAAACCTGAAGCCAATAAAGAAGTCAATAGAGACGACCTACCTAGAGTTAGACTCTTTGCTCAGAACAGACATTTGGAACTTAAAAGCGTCACGGACGCCCTGATGCTCAAGATAACCGAATTAACGGAGGTTGTGGCAAAGATGCAAACCGAGATGAAGACGGAAAGGGCTGAAATGAAAACCAAAGTGCAAACAGAAGTAGATGCTGCCACACGGAATCTGAAGATCGACATTGTCAAGCTAAGGGAAAAGCTAGCAGAGTTTGAAAAACGCGATGAGGAGAGAACTCCAGCCGACAATGAGACCATCCAACCTGAGA